>CM076846.1:147456604-147626604 GCA_039519185.1 Astragalus membranaceus | reverse complement strand
TCCAAATAGTAGTGTTTGTCATTTTTGTCTGAGAAATTAAAAAAAAGATATGGTAAAGTTAAGAAAGTTATTGTATGAGGTCTACTCAATGCTAGATGCAAAGGCGCATAATAGATCGATATGAAATATATATTACTCTTAGCAATGCCTATGTTTGAAGCAAAATGTTTTCGAATTAAACCACGAATTAGAAATGTCTGAAATAGCTCTATTGCTATTTCGCGGGGCAATCCACATTGATGTAATGAAAGTGATGGACCTACGACAATAATAGAACGCCCCGAATAATCAACTCGTTTGCCAAGCAGAGTTTCTCAAAATCTTCCCTCTTTGCCCTCAATTATATCTGAAAACGATTTGTAAACCTTATTATGACCATCCCTCATTGGTTGTCCCCGGATTCCATTATCTAGAAGTGTATCCACGGCTTCTTGTACCAATTTCTCTTGACACATTACTAATTCCCCTGGTGTAGATCTACTTGTTGTTAATAGATCAATAAGAGTATTGTTCCGATAGATAACTCTTCTGTAGAGTTCATTAATATCCGAACTCATTAGTTTACCCCCATCTATTTGAATAATTGGTCTCAATTCGGGAGGAAGCACTGGTAACAGACATAAAACCATCCATTCTGGTTCTATATTTGTTCGGATAAAATGCTTAGCTAATTCTATGCGTCGAACCAAAAAATTCTTTCTTCTTCCAACTTTTCGATCTTCCCATTCATTTTCATTGTCCGTGGATGCCTCTTCTCCTAACTCTTTCCATTCTCACCAATGTTTGCGTTACCCAAGTCGACATTTTCGCTTCCGCTTCGTCCATCCCCGCTCGCGCGGTTATTTCGATCTAAGGCGGAACGCTCCCCTACCGATTTATTTTTACATCCCACAGCTTCGGCAGATCGCTTAGCCCCGTTCATCTTCGGCGCAAGAGCGCTCGATCAGTGAGCTATTACGCACTCTTTCAAGGGTGGCTTCTTCTAGGCAAACCTCCTGGCTGTCTCTGCACTCCCACCTCCTTTATCACTGAGCGATCATTTAGGGGCCTTAGCTGGTGATCTGGGCTGTTTCCCTCGCGACGATGAAGCTTATCCCCCACCGTCTCACTGGCCGACCTTGACCTTTGGAGGTCATATCTAGTATTCAGAGTTTGCATCGATTTGGTACCGCTCTCGCGGCCCGCGCCGAAACAGTGCTTTACCCCTAGATGTCCAGTCAACTGCTGCGCCTTAACGCATTTCGGGGAGAACCAGCTAGCTCTGGGTTCGAGTGGCATTTCACCGCTAACCACAACTCATCCGCTGATTTTTCAACATCAGTCGGTCTATAAAGGACCTGAAATGCCTTGCTTACGTATCATTGGAAAGTGCATTAACATGAATACGGCAGTAAGAAGAGGTAATACAAAAGTATGTAAACTATAAAAACGAGTCAAGATAGATTGTCCCACACTAGCGCTTCCGCGCAATAACTCTACCACCGACGATCCTATTACAGGAATAGCGTCGGGTACACCTGTTACAATTTTTACTGCCCAATAACCTATTTGGTCCCACGGTAAGGAATAACCAGTTACACCAAAGGATGCAGTCAATACACCCAAAACTACACCCGTAACCCAAGTTAATTCGCGAGGTTTTTTAAAACCACCAGTGAGATACACGCGAAATACGTGAGCGATATATCCTCATTTAATTCTGGTCATTGAATAAATGAGACTTTGATGAATAACTATTTGATTTTTTCTTTCAGTTATTCTTTTATCCTTCCTAGTCTATTAATAACAAAAAGGGATTCTTCCAATGTATAAAATAATAATTCCAATGGCCAAAACCAAAACAAGCCACCCCTGCAAGAAATAAATGAATTCGGAGGCCGAGCCCCACCCCAGCAGTAATGGTGCGGCTTAGGTCAACTAACACGGGACCGAGAATTTCCAGGAAAATTTGGACCATTTCATTTCCGAGCAGAATAGTCGTTTTCAAGTAGTGTTTGATCGATTACGTATTAATAAATATTCAATGAATTGGTCTGAGGTTATCGACAAAAAGAAAGGTGAAAATATTTAAATTGAAATATAAGAAGTCGAGTAACAGGATTGGTCCGATTGGAAAAGAAAAAAAATTGAATTAAAAATATTTTCTGAAAATATCCATTTTCCTGGAGAGATGGATAAGATATCCCGACCCAGTGCCATCTTGATACCACCCAGAACGGTGACAAAAAAAAGGAAGGAATCAAAAAAACTGAACAATTAGACCTATGTCCAATGGATCCCAGGATCACAATTCCATTTTTGTCTAAATTTCGGAGTAAATGGGCTTCTAGGTGTGGAATTTTATTAGTGATTCTTTCGGGACCATGGCTTATCACATGAGTAAATGGGCATATCTTCAGAATTGTAACCTTCCCATGGCATATAAGCTACTAATACGTTTTTTCCCAAAGCGAGTTCACCGCCAACTGTAGCAGCACCGTCTGCTAAAATTTGTCCCTTTTTTACGCATTTACCTTTCTGAACCTGGGGTTTTTGATGCATGCAAGTATTTTTGTTGGAACGTTGATATATAACTAATGGAATGCGTAGAGCATTCCCATTTCCAAATAAAATGATCTTGTCAGTATCGTTATAAATGATCTTTCCCTCGTGTTCGGCTATAGCGGGAACTCCTGAATCTAAGGCCACTTGGCGTTCCAATCCAGTTCCAACAATGCACTTTTCGGACCGAGAAAGAGGAACTGCTTGACGTTGCATATTAGAACTCATTAAAGCTCGATTCGCATCATTATGCTCGATAAAAGGAATGAGGGAAGCTCCAATAGAAAAATATTGGAAGGGAAATATACTTCGAAGATGAACCTGTTCCCATGCAATAGTCAGAAATTCTTGGCGGTATCGAGCTGGAACAATCTGTTCCTCCTGAATACCTCGATTCAGTGCTAAAAAATTTCCCGTCGCTACCATATAGTATTCATCTCTACTTGGTGATAAATAAAGCATGCGTATTCTTTTTGATCTCTCAGAAATTTCAAAAAATGGACTTTCTATGGACCCCCAACGACCAACCCTTGCATGAATTGCTAAGGAGCCAATAAGTCCAACATTGATTCCTTCAGAGGTGTCAATTGGACAAATACGTCCATAGTGACTAGGATGTATATCTCGTATCCGAAAACTAGCAGTTCGCCCTGTCAATCCTCCAGGACCCAAATAACTCAATTTTAGGTAGGTTCGGGATACTCCTTTGTTCCACAGCACGAGGCTATTTAAACTAATCAATTAAGAATTCTCAGATGGAGTAGTACTAGCAATAGCAAGTGCATCTTTTTTGTTGATGCAGTATTCCAAATCCAAAAGTGTATCAATCAAAGAGCATAGTAACTGAAGAAAAGTCCCAAGAAACTTGAATCTAGGATCCACGGCACCAATATTATTGAGATTCAGTTTATTCATAGACGAGCTATTCTTCATGCTACCAATGTCACAACTCCAACACTCATCAAACAAATCCCAAGGCATTTTCAAAAGGCAAGAATTGACGGAGTCATAGAACACTTTGACAAGTTCTTCATCATAATCCTCCTTCAAATGTTTACATATAACACGCAACACTCCAGTGATGCCAGCCACAGTAGACCAATCACAATTCCTCATACCATATTGCCTCAGAAAATCAACATCAGGATAATCAAAATTATTGTTTTCGGACGAAATTGAAAGCATTCTAGCAAGAGCCATTTCCAAGTAACAGCACAACAAATTGATGAATTCATCCCAATTATTCCCCTGCAAACCATTTCAAGGAATTATATAGTAACCGTAAGCTAAACTCATCAAGGAAACTACTATCTCATACCGTAGAGGACACAAACTGTGAAGTTAATACAAGAGCATTCACAGCTACGTGTTGAACAAATTCACTCTTAACATTTAACAAAATCACCTGCCACCACAAACAACACGGAATAATATTCGCAAGAACGTTACACAGAAAGCATGCAAATGAATAACTGGTCCTGACACTCACCATTTTGGTTACGACTTTGGAAAGACATTGATGAACGGAACAATGCTGCTTCGAATCGCATAATTCCCCTTTATTTGGAGCAGAATCCAATTCACGAATCCTCAACTGAATTTTTCTCACGACCTAGCATGAAATTTCGACAAATAAATAAATAAATTAGGTAGAAAATACTCTATAGTATTTTGAGGATGAGAACCTGAGAAGAAGCGATTAGAATTTCCTTCTCCTTCTCTTTGATCATCGAAACGAACGCCTGTGGTTCCTGAGGCGCACAGAAAACAGGTTTGGTTTAACGGATCAGTTGAGAGCTGAAAAAGAAGGGAAGTTTGAGAACTGAGAACAGTGAAACAGACTGTGTAGGGGTTGAGAGATTCGTCGACCAGGCGGCACAGCCACCGCAGTTCACCGGCCGGAGACATTTCTCTGCAAGCACGCGGTGCAACGACAACCAAAATTTGTCGTTTAAGCTCGTAAGGGAAAAGCATTCAAACGCTGCGCGGACTCCAAGCTATCGGGTTTGCTTGGCTCGTTTAATATCTGCATAACTTGTCGCACCCCCACGAGTTTTTGTATTTTTTTTCTTTCTAAATAACACTTTTGGTCCATGTTTGCTCTAAGTTTTACTTTGGTTTTTTATCTTTTTTTTAGTCCGTTTTGGTCCCTCATGTTTCATTTTTGTTTTATTTTGGTCCCTGCCGTCAGTTTTGACTAACGGACGCCACGTTGGCAGTTAACTGCTGACGTGGCATCCTCAATTCATTAAATGACGTGGCATCCTCAATTCATTAAATGACGTGGCATTCATTATTGAGGTGGCAAAAAAAATTATTATTTAATTCAATATTATTTTACACATAATCAAAACAGAATTAAACAAAAAACAAAAAATAGAATTAAACAATCACCACCGTCAGTTTCTCATCACCACCGTAACCCATCAAACTTTTTTTCATTTTTCATTTTTCCTCATCTCTTTCTCTCATCTCTTTCTCTCTTTCTCTCAGAAGCAGAAGGGTACTTTTTTCATTTTTCCTCTCATCTCCTCCTTTTCCTCTCATCCCCTCCTTCGTCAGTTTCTCATCACCACCGTAACCCACCAAACGGCGACCCTCCCACCAAACGGCGACCCTCCCATCACCACCGTAACCCCCCACATCTCTCTCACTCTCCCTCTCCCATTTTTCCTTCTTTTCCTCTCTTTCTCTCTGCGCAACCCAGAAACATAACCAGGAACGAAACCATGAACGATTAAGAACAACCCAGATCTAAGGAAAACAGGGTCCAGGAACAAACATAAGCGAAGACATGCTTCTTCTCTTCAGATCTGCTATTTACCCAACCTTTAGATTCAGATCTGCATCTTCTCTTCAGAACCAATTTCGAACCTTAGATCTGCTTCTTCTCTTCAGATCTAAGCGAAGAACCAATTTGTTTTTCAGATTTGTTTTTTTTTTGAGGTAGAAAACGAACAGTTCTTCAATCTGGGTTTGAGATGATTTCGGTTTGAAATGAAATCTGGGTTTGAGATGAGTTCGGTTTGAAATGAAATCTGGGTTTGAAAAAACGGAGAAAGAGTTCTTCAATCTGGGTTTGAGATGATCTTATGTTTGGAATTTGTTGTTAAGAAAAAACGGAGAAAGAGTTGAATGAGAGGTTTGAGAATTAAAAAAACTCAGAGGATTAGTTACTGAGAGAATTTTGTTTTTTGTTTTTGTGATTTAAAAAACTTAATTGATTATATGTAAAATGATTTATAACTAAATAATAGTTTTTTGCCACCTCAATTAATTAATGCCACATCATTTAAT
Source organism: Astragalus membranaceus (assembly GCA_039519185.1). Taxonomy (NCBI): domain Eukaryota; kingdom Viridiplantae; phylum Streptophyta; class Magnoliopsida; order Fabales; family Fabaceae; genus Astragalus; species Astragalus membranaceus. Next base: position 147,620,766 of record CM076846.1, on the reverse strand, counting down.
GAATTAAAGACGCCACGTCAGCAGTTAACTGTCAGCGTGGCGTCCGTTAGCATAAACTGACGGCAGGGACCAAAATGAAACAAAAATGAAATATGAGGGACCAAAACGGACCCAAAAAAAGATAAAGGACCAAAGTGAAACCTAGAGCAAACATAAAGAACCAAAAGTGCTATTTAGCCTATTTTTTTCTCTCAAATATTTAAATTTTGTCTAAAGGCCTAAATTAATCTCGGACAATTTCTTCTTGTACAATTTCATCTCTGAAATTTTTTTCGAAATAAGTAGTTAGTAGGTGTTTTATGCTTGATAATGTAGCGATCTTAAAGTAACGGCCTTGTTCGATTTTGGGATAGTGGTCTTTGTTCGATCTTGAGATGGTAGTCTTTGTTCGATCTTGAGATGGTAGTCTTTGTTCGGTCTTGACGTGGCGGTGTTGTACCTGCAATAACACTTCGAAGCTCAAGTCAGTGTTTGAGTAAATATGTGGTGGTTGGAGAAAAATTACTTACATTTATGAGTATTGAATGTGGTATTTATAGAGTTTGTGTGATGTATGTTCTGACAATCTTGAGCCGTCAGATCTCGCCGAGTTATCTGAGCCATTGGTCGATTGGGCTAGATTTTCTGACTATGGGCCTGTTTGTTAATGGGCCTCGCAGGGAAGTGTAAATATTTTTGAGGCCTTTTACTTATTACCATAACAGTGGCCCCCCAAGCCTGGTTGCCCGAGGGGCGATCTTGGCTTGATGAGTTGGTGTCACCTTACGTTGTCGACCATAGGACGCACCGAGCTTTCTTTTTTGAGGGGCGATCTTTGTAACACCCCAATTCTACCCGTTCGTTTTATTACATATCAGAGTGCGGAAATTAAACTTAAAACAGGCAATGGAGCGTCACATGCAACATTTCAAAAGCCAACAACGTATAATCAAGTAAAAACGTGGAAGAACAACATCAACTTAGTTTACAACCCCGAATATTTGTTCAAATACTTCAAACCACCTATCCATGTTTCAAAAACAACTAATGCAACAAGCAATTGAAAACAGTGTTCTTCCCCTCCCCGGGTGCTACGTATCAGAGACGACACTGACTCGGCTACTAAAAGACCCTTGGTCTTCATTTGCGACTACCTGCACGTTACCCACGTAGAGGTAACATTCAAACAGAAAGGGTGAGTCTCTAACAGCATAAAAGCATATATGATAGATAATATACTAGAGAATAGGCAACTATAACTACCATAGCACATCAACAGTCATAAGTACAACTATCACGGAGCAACACCAACAAGTAACAACGTAAGCAAAACGACGAGCAATACCAACAAGTAACAACATAAGCAAAACGACAAGCAACGACACCATGGGTACAACGTGTATGTATGAAATGCAACCCACACCGACGGGTATATGTGGTGTGGTTATTTTAATATATGCAAGTATACATAGTCACACAAGTAATAAAGTGATAAGAAAGGTCGAACCCACAGGGATTATGTATTGTAAATTTTTGTAGTTCAAAGTGTACACTTAGTGTGTCTACACTATTCAGTATTTTTGGTTTGGAGTTTTCAAAGTAAGTAAAAATAATAATAAGCAATAAAATGTGTGAGAAATCAGTTGGAAAAAGTAGTTGAGATGTTTTCACCAAGTACTTTACTTCTAAGTGTTTTAATGGAGTATGTAGTGTGGGAACACTGGATGTAGGTGCATCAGTTTGTGCCTTTCAGCACTTCTCTTCAGAGTTTCATTACAAGCTCTTATGATCTTTGTTTTTTACAGTAAAGAAAGGTTTGTCAATTCCTCCCTTGCCTCCTAACAATGATCCAAGTTGCTAAATAGGTTCACTCTTGTAATTTTATTATCCTAAGGACTATGCTATCCTATGTCTAGGTTTTAGCATGTATTTAACAAAGTTTCCTTTATTAAATACTTGCCCTATTAACTCTTGAGTTCATAAATGTAGCCCATGTCTGCTGCTACAAGTTTTACCTATTCTAAAGTGATCAATTCCAGAATAAGTTGAAAGAAGTATTATGCAAGAGTTTAAAGTGTTTACACTACATAAACCATAATAACATATTTAGAAGTTCATTACAAGGTTAGAACATCTCAACTTAAGGGAATTTAGCTCATGTTACTCATGTTATAAAGCAAAGAATATGCAAAGAACATAAGTAAATGAATAATAAAGCAAAAGAACTTAAAAGAGTAGAGATTACTTGAATAGAAGATCTTTTGCATTAAGTTCCCAAGTTGAAGTACAATAAAGATTTCTTACACGAATTTCTTCAAAGTAGAAGTGAAGGGAATGGTTGTCAAGCACTTCCTCACCTTCCTCTCCTTAGAAACTTGAAATGAAAATAAACTAAACCTAAACTAAGCGATCCTTTCAGAAAACAAAAAATGAAGAATTACAAATGAAAGATGAAGGATTTTTTTAAGATGTTTTGATAAGTGAAGATATGGCTTCTATTTATAGGCTTGAAAGCTTTCCTCTTGCAAGGGGTTTCCTTTGGCGTGAAAGATCAGCTGAGGGGACCAAACATGGTTAGTTGTAGACAACCAATCAAGCAAGCTGCATAGGTTTGGTCGCTTGCATGCATAACAAAAGATGAGGTCCATTGGAGAAGTCCCACATGTCTTTTAGATAAGTTGAGTCTTGCAACTTGATTTTTATGTGTATCACCGACTTCTGCAAGTGGCTCAGCTCTAGGTGACTAGGCATGACGTCACAACTCAAGTGTGGAAGCATTGAAATGGTCTTTGGATGTTTTGGTACAAACTGCAGAATTTAGCAGGTGCTGGCAGTGTTTCCACTCCTGGTGTTGGCAGTGTTTCCACTCCTGCAGTAGCTGCACTGAACAAAAACATCAAACCTAACAAGATTTGTGCATTTTGCCTAGATCATTGCCCTTTATCCATTTGAATATTTAGAATGTTGTTCCTTGATAAATAAGCTATAAATATATATAAATGTTCTTGAAAATAAGCAATAACTTAAGCTTAATTGTATGAATAACTCTATATAAAATAGAGTTATCAATATGCATGTGGTACCAATCAACGTAAATAGCCTTTGTGGCTTCATCATCAACACTGAGCAAAGCTCTATGGCCGAAGCCTACATCAACGTAATAATGCATTATGCCATGCATGAGACACCATGTACAACGCATCGGAACAATCAACAACATAATCATGCTATGCACAACAACGTCGACAACATCATCATTGGTCATATTCGACCCAACCACATCATCATCGAGTTTTGGTCATATTTGACCCAGCAACAACAACAACAACAAGATTTAGTCACAATGACTCAACAACAAGAACATCAAATTTAGTCTTATTAGACACAACAAAACATCACAACACTGAGGTGGCACAAAGTGGCGCCTAGGAAACAACACCAACAACACAGACACAACACATTGGCGCCCAACAGCACATACAAGGGGCGCCTGAGGCAAACTGCGCCACCCTGGGCGCCAAAACAGACAGCACGTGGCGTCATACAGCAACACAGTCCTAGACACAAACTAAGACACAAACTGCAACACAGTCACAAACTAAGACACAAACAGCAACACAGTTCTAGACACAAACTAAGACACAAACTGCAACACAGCAGGCAACATAGACACTAAAACTGGCGCCTGGTGGCAACCTGCGCCACATTCAGTGCAACCTGCGCCACTCTGGGCACAACACAGCAAGCAACCTGGCGCCCTGTGGCAACCTGCGCCACCTTCTGGGCAACCTGCGCCACTCTGGGCGCAACACAGCAAGCAACTTGGCGCCCTGTGGCAACCTGCGCCACATTCTGGGCAACCTGCGCCACTCTGGGCGCAACACACCAAGCAACCTGGCGCACACAGGACAGCAACATGGCGCCCTGGCGCAGCACAACACTAGTGCAGAATTTCCTACAGCAGTGCACCTACTTCGGCGAATTAATTAAAATAGCAGACGATATCGGATTTTAACAAAAGACCACTCATTGGGAAGCTCTCTGAGTGTAGTTTCTGCCTATAATTTTCATTTTTCAAAATAAGTATCCAGTTGGTACAGTTTTTCAAAACACTACACTGAGGTACCAAAATCAGACAGAATTCTTTACCCAACTTGCAACTAAATTTTCTTTCTCATTTCTTAATGAAATTTCGTGAAATCAGTGCCTATTTCGTAGAGAATTAAGTCTACTTTCCAATGAAACAAGAATCATTCAAAACGGAGTTCGATTGAGAACACAAAACCTACAAAAACCGAACCTACTCACAGTTTGATTCCAGAATTTTGACCTAACTTTGGAGACTCATAACTTGAGCTACACAACTCCAAATTGAACGGAACCAGTGCCAAAACGACCGGCTTTAAGTCTATTTTCAAAAACAATCAACCACATAATTTTTGGATCAACCGAACAGTACCATTTTTAGAAGGACCGAAACAGTGTCCAGAAACGCACAAAAGACCATAAGCAAGTAAAACTCATTATGATCAATCACCAAATACCAATCTCAACATCACATACTTATGCATTTTGTCAAACATCTAACATGCATTCTAAACATCACTTACACATTCTATCAAACACCTAGCGTGCAACATTTTACCATCTATTCACTCAAGGCCATCAACACTCAAAACAACACCAACAACATACATATAATTTCATAATTCATTCATGCATATTATCAAACAACTCCTAGGCATCATAGGTTCTACCCTCCTATATACTACCCATCATATAACCCTTTATACTATGAGACTCCCATTACCTTAAGAATCGTTGGAGATGAAAAACCTTCCACGAATCACCAAAACGCAGCAACAAGCTCTTCTCTTCTCTCTTGCGATTTTCTTCTCTTTTCCTTCTCCCTAGCGTGCGCTCTTCTCTTCTCTTCTCATGTTCTCTTCTTTTTTTTTCTTTCTTTTCTCCAATTGTGTCTAAGACACTAAACCTAGAGCTTAAGTATCATGGGCTCTAGTGTCTTGGGTCCTATTTACCACCCAATTAACTACTTACACCACTCCCTAATTTAATTAACATACCACTCACTTAATTACTAAACACTACTCCCTTTTTCTAAATTAAAACACCATCCTATTATTTTATTATGACTATTCAATGAAATACCTAAGTAATTTAATTTAATAAATACTTAATTATTTTGGGGCGTTACAATCTTGACTTGAGATGTACCGAGCTTTCCTTACCGAGCCTCCCTTCGAGCAGTTGGATCAGTGCCTTGGAGTCAGTGCCATGCATTAAATGTTTCTGACATTGCGTGCATTACGATGACGACTAATGATGGTGACGTTTTGTTTTTAGTGCCTGACCTTTTGGGCTTTGATTGGACGCGTCGATTTGACTTCAAGGCCCAGCCCATGATATTCGGTCCACTATAAATAAAGGGTCACTTGCTCTTGTTTTGTTCGCTGCATAACTTCTTCTGCTCTGACTACCGGCCTTGATTAACTTCTTTTGCTCTGACTACCGGTCTTGATTAACTTCTTCTGCTCTTACTTTCGATCTTTAGGTCGACAAAAAGAGTTCTTTCAGATTTGCTCTCCGTATCTGCTTTATTTCAAGGTTAGTTTTTAATGCTTTCTATTTGTAATTTGTGTTTTGTCCCCCTCCTAGTTTTTCATTTGTTCACTCAGAGTGGGGGTCGTCAGGTCGGGTTCCGACTTGTTCGCGGACCCATTTGAAATTTTTTGTCCTGACACTTCGTCCCCCATTTCTGCAGCTTCTTAGATCTGGCGAGGACCAAACAAACCCGTAGGGACATAACCAAATATCGAGACGAGTTTGTGAAGATCATGGCTTCTGGTGGTGATATCCCTGAAAGTCGAGAGAATCAGTCAATTGTTGGTACTCCTGACGAGCAAGATCATCCGCCCTCTGCTCCTACCAGCGAGCAAGCGGAGGAAAATGTCGATGTTGAGAGTTTTTCTCCGGTAGACGATGTTAACGAGCCCGCTCCGGAAGTTGTGGGAGCTAAGGAGGAAGACCGGAGGATCGATGTTGTGGCTCTCTCTTCTGATTCTGATGAGGAGGTTCGACCGGAGGAGAGACAGGGGAGCTCGGATACTGTTGAGTCAGAGAGCTCTGATGCTGATTCCGGGACGAGCTCAGTGCTTGGAGATGACTATGATCGGGTCGATGCCGATGGCATGGATCAACCAGGTATGAGTCGTGCTTCTGATGTTTCAGTTGATGGTTATTCCAGTACCGGTCATGGGGCCCATGATGTGCCGGTGCGGGAGGTTCGTCCTTACGATTGGGTTTCCGCGAAGGTTTTGGAGATCGAATCGCTGTACCATTCGGGTGATAACCTAGAGTCGGTAGGTCGAAAAATTGTTGGGCGCTCTGAGAGGAATATTTGAAGGGTCGAAGGCATGAAAGTTGGAGAGCACGTGGCATCCTAGGCAGGAGATCTTAAATTTACAATGTACCACGTGACGATAAATGATATGAACATCCGACCTCCTTTTTCTTCTCTCGAACAGACAGTTCTGGCGGAGTTGGACGTAACACCCTCCCAATTACATCCAAACGCATGGGCTTTCCTCCGAGCCTTTGAGTTGATGTGTATTCACCTAGAGAGACCGGTGTCGTCCCCACTTTTCTTCCATTTGTTCGAGCTTAATCGGAATAGTGGGGAGGACAAGTCCGGTCGTGAGCATGTCAGTTTTCGCTCGAGGCGAGGAGCGAAGATCTTTAAAGCTTACGCGGACTCACTGAGGGGAAGCTGGAAGCAGCTTTTTTATTGGTTCGAACCGGTTAATGATAAGGCCATAGACTGTGTAGGGAAGTTCGGAGATGATGGTCGGACCTTGGTGTCCACCAAGTTCCCTATTGGCTGGAGTAATGGTCATTTTAATCGGTCTTCACATTCCTACTCCGTTAGTGAGGATCGGTTGAGCGCGGAAGATCGTCTCACGAAGGCGGTTCGGATCTTTATTTCCCAGAGGGTCCCGTTCTCAAAACATAAATACCGGGGTATCCCTACGGATCGTTTAGTCTAGGCTGGGAAACGATCGCGGGTGCAAAGGGTTTTAGGTAGATCGCCTTTCTACTGTGGATTTTGGTGTATTCGAATTTTCTTTAAGTTACATAACTCGTATTTTTCTTGTTTTTCAGACACGATGGCGCCTAAGAAGCTCGCGTTTTTGTAGAAGCTGGCGATGCAATCGGCTGGTGTCGAGCAAGCAGGGGTACCGCTGCAAATACCTTCTCAACCTAGACCTGTTGTCGAGGCTGAAGGGGTCGCCATCGCTGCCGAACCGATAACCACCGTTACTCAGAAGGACCTGGCACGTGCCGAGGTTGAGAAGGGGAAGAGGATCGATGTGCAGACCTCTGCAAAAAGGGGGTGAGCTGGTGTCGAGGAGGAGTCTGGGTCGGCCAAAAGAACAAAGACTGGGAAGAGGTCCAAGCATAAATGCAAGGTCGTTCCCCTGGATGAGAAATTTTTAGAACAAAATTACGAGCAGTGGCGGGAGGATCCCATTGCAGCGCCGACCCAGATCTTCCTAAATTTTGCTGAGGTTCACAAAATCGCAAAAACGAAGTATGAGCAGCGAGCTGAAGGTGGGTTTTTGTTTTTGCTTTTGTTTTGTTGATTTATTTTTGACTTTCCTCTTTGTTTTGATATCTTTTTTGACACGTTTGTAGAGTTGCTGGAGACCGAGAAGACCAAATGTTTTAAAGTCTTGGAGGAATTGACTGCAAGGACCACTGAGCTAGGTCAAGCCAAGTCCGAGCTTCGGGCTCTGAAGGAAGGCGCAGAGATCCTTACAGTGTTGAAGGTGACTGCCCTGAACCGTGCAGAGACTACCGAAGCTCGTGTGAAACAGCTCGAAGGTTAGCTCAGGGTCCTAGAGGAGTCTGAGGCCGGGGTAAAGAGAAAGGCAGGGGTCTTGGAAGAATGAATAGTCGAGCTTGAGGAAAGCTTGAAGAAAAGCTTGGAGGTGAGGGCGGAATCTAGTACCGACCCAGAAGCTCGTATTGCCGATCTTCGGGCTGCCCTCCAACTAAGTAAGAGGGGCGCAAAGGAGGCTGTCGAGGCGGCACTTGAGATGTACAAAGAAGGTTTTCAAGGTGCCCTTTTGCAGGTTCTTTTACTTCATCCTTCTCTTCCGCTAGATCCGATGATTGTCGATGCCGATCATGAGGTCGATGGGAGGCGTATTGTCAAGGTCGACCCTGTGACGGAGGAGAAGATCGTCGTCTTTCCTACCTCAGACGTTTAATCGGTTTCCAGCATTTTTGCAGAAGTTCTGGGTGTATGCTTTTCTGATCAAGTTTTGTATAGACTTAGAACTTCTTTTATGTAATTTTGGAATTTTGAAGGTTCGGCCCATCCGTGGTGCTCTGTAATTGAAAATACCTTTAATCGATCTTGATTTTTGGGTCTCATTTATGAGATTTATGAATGCTTTTTTAATTCTGTAAGTCATAAACGTCGTTTTTAGAGATTGTTTCGCACCTGAGGGGCTCGAGGTGGTTTATTGTAACACCCCGGTATTTTTGGTTAGTAAAAATACCCAAGTGTACCATCCCTAAAACATCAGAGATATATTTCCTGCTTAGACACTGAATAGCACTATAAATTTTCGCTAAATATAAACCAAACAGTCTCATTTACAACCAAGATAATACGATTCTCAAACCATAAGCCATCAGCATCTATAGTATTCAGTATCATACAAGAAAGCGGAAGAAAGATATAACACTAAAAACATAATGTTGTGATACATAGATAACAAGGGAAAACATAAACTCAAGCATAAAGCTAAGTCTTCGGCCACCATCCGAGTGCCACCTGCTCGTGCCTCATGGATTTCCACTTTCCCTGTTTCTCTGTAAAACAACAACATATAAACAATGAGATACAATCTCAGTGAGTTCTACCGAGACCCCTACTAACACTCTCGGTTCATTTATGAATTCTTTTATACTCAGTAGAAACCGACTGCACCAATGTAGAACCCGGTGTCATACCCCAATTTTGTCCGGCTTAGGTCCAAACCCTAATTTTCCACACAAAAATAAATTACGCATCATTTTTAGGGTTAGAATGCACGTTTTGTGAAGTTAGAGTCAAAAAGGGCATTTTGGTCATTTCTCACAAAAGGGTCTCTAAAAACAATTTTTGCAATAGGCCTCATGCATCAAATTAGGGTTTTTGAAAAAATATGTTATGCATGCATGGCAAGCTTTGGAAAATATTTTATGCATGGCAAAGACCTAAAAGCATTTTGTGGAAAGCAGGAATTGATTTCTATTTTGTTCCAAAGGCCAAGAATCGATTTATGGTATATTGCATAGGCCTTGAAATCGATTTTCAGGCTCTTCCATAGGCCATGAATCGATTCCTAATTGTTTTAACTAAGTGAAGAATCGATTCCTACCTTTTAGGATGTCCTGAAAATCGATTTCCCTTGCCTATGTTTAAAGCATGAAATCGATTTCTACACATACTCATGCAAAAGCTAAGAATCGATTTCCTTAAATTTTAAAAGACTATGAAATCGATTTTCAGGATCTCCAAATGTCTTGAAAATCGATTCCTACCTTTTTCCATAGGCCATATAATCGATTCTTATCATTTCCAAAAATAAAGAATCGATTCCTACATATTTCCAAAGGCCACATAATCGATTTTCAGGATCTCCAAATGTCCTGAAAATCGATTCCTACCTTTTTCCATAGGCCATATAATCGATTCTTATCATTTCCAAACATAAAGAATCGATTCCTACATATTTCCAAAGGCTCAAACAATCGATTCATCCTTGCAATAAATGTTTTTTAAAAATTCTACGCTTTCCTAAGCCTATAAATAGGTAGCCTCAAATCACATTTGGGGGGAGAGGGCACGAAATCAGAAAACACACAGAGACACATCTCACGAGATCAGGGAAACACACACATTTGCTCCAGACATTTTTCACGAGATCTGAGAAGACAACTCTTGCAAATCTCATTTTCCAGTTCTACGCTTAATTTTTGCTCTATTCGCGCCGTTGGTCCGTCTGAGCTGATCTCCTGCAAGGGTTAGTCGGGATTTGCGTTCTTCAGAGTTGTAATATCTGCCTTCATCAGAGGTATTTCTGTTTTTATATTTGTTAAAATTCAATCATTCTGATCCATGCCAAAATCGCCCTATGTGATTTAATTTAGCTGTAGTGTCCTTGTTGATGATGAACCACATGATTCCCACTTATGCCTAGTGCATCATTTTCTAAGTGGTGAAGATGGTCTCAGATGATTCAACCTCCCCCCTTTTTAACTCCTTAATGAATAAAAGATAGTTGGGTTTGTGGTTTAAGGTCCATGGGGTATTGCAAATGATGGGTTTCCCAAAACCTTGATGCTCCCTCCTCTTTGATTGTGTTACTAACCTTTGGGCACATATTCATGAATGCAAAGGATAGGCTTACCTTAGCTTTGATGCAATTTCCCCTTTTCTCATGTTATTGAGAAATCATTGTTCATATGTTCCTTAGTTTAATTAAGATCATTCTATGCCTATGATCAATTGCTTGCTTGTTATTGGATGCATTTTAAATGTCTTGATTCAATGTGCCATTCCATCCACGTGTATGACCTCCTAATGAAGACGTAAGTCTACATGCCTGTTGTAGCATAGAGTCATTAGGGTAAATACACTCCCTCCTACACGCACACTTGCTTTCAGAACTTTTACCTTGCATCCCTGATAGGTGGGTCTCTTGATCATGTTGGCATGTTTAGTCTTGATTAAATATTCAACATATGCATGATTTCGTGATAATTGAATGTGTTTAAACGTTGTAATCAATCATTGACAGTGCCTTCACCCTTTCTTCCAAAAATCTTTCAAACCTTTTTCCAATTAACGCGAGTTATTAGTGACTATCACTCAAAGCCTTGGCTTGTTTGATTGTCGTGAACGCCATCAAGGGTTATTAGTAATGATCGCTCAAAGCCTTTGCTTGCTCGATCGTTATGAAAGCTCTTCTCCTTTCAAACCTTTCAAAAACATTCTCATTAGAACTACGTCGCTTTGATTCCCACTTGGGATACGTAGGAGCGAGTCACATTCTCGTCAAGCGCAACAAATAAAAATTCTTTTCACCCCCCTAAACCAATCATTTTCATAAAACAAACAAAAATCATTTTCAAACCCAGTGTTGCTAGTAGCTCATCTGAGCCTCTGTTCGTTTAGCTATTAATGACAATGTCTTTTTCTCCTAAAAATAATAAACGATGATCTATCATAACCTTTGTTAGTTCGATCATCCTGCGAATTAATCTCTTTCGAAAATCATTTTCAAAAAGGATAATAAAACGAGTTGTTATCAATGGTCCATCAGAACCTTTGTTCGTTCGACTAGCGGTACAACTCTCTTTCTTGAGTATTTAGTAGTGATTCATCATAGCCTCCGCTAGTTTAATCATTTACTAATGCTCGTCCTATTTCAAAAACTCACCAAAAAAAAAGATAAAAAAACAAAACTTTTCAAAAAGACAACCTAGAACTACGTCGCCTTTGATTCTCCACCCGGAGATACGTAGGAGCAGGGCCACGCCCCTGTCAAGCGCAAAAATAAACAATTTCTAAATTAAAAAATACAAACACATCTCTTTCATTTCAAAAACCAAAAATCCTATTTTTAAAGTAGGGGATTAAGTCGGTCGTACGGCCGGGTTAGTCATCGTTTTAGGATAAGTGAACTGTGGTCCTCCAGAGCCCCAGCGCTCCTTCAGCCCTCAGCGGCCCTTCAGAGCCCCAGCGCTCCTCCAGACCCCCAGTGGTCCTTCAACACAGATCATGCAGTCCTAAAACCCCTACATTAAAAAACACCAACCAACAACCATTTTCAAAACCAAGAACTACGTAGCTTTGAATTCTCCATCGCACCGGGAGATACGTAGGAGCGGGCCATGTCCCGTCAAGCACTTTTTTCTAAAAACCCTTTTCCCCCCCTTTTCTCACCAAAAATAAAGTTTTCATTAAGTTTTCTCATTCATCTTCAAACAAGAAATAAATAGGCAAATCTAGGCATTTTTCAAATCAAACGTTAAAACCACACATTTAGTTAGAGGTTCCCTTTCGGTAGAAAGGACGTGCGCGGTGCTAACACCTTCCTCGCACGTAATCGACCCCCGAACCTATATCTCTAGTTTTCAAAAGACCATCCGCCTTGTCCAAAAGACCTTTTTTCAATGTTTTGGTCTTAAAATTAAAATATTGGTGGCGGCTCCAAAATTTTTCCACGTTGTACATCGAGAAACCCAAGCCGGGATTTTTCGGGGTGCAACACCCGGCAAACCCCTTACCAATAATAGTTCCACTATTGGCCTCGGAGCCTACATAACCATGGTACCGTACCACCGACTACTCTAATGCAGAACCCGGTGAACATCATACAATACTTTTTAACACACCCCCGGCTGCACTAATGCAGAACCCGACGAACCCTTTACCAATAACAGTTCCGCTATTGGCCTCAAAGCCTAGGGTAGGGGATCATGACTGCCCCTCCTAGTATGTTAGTAACATGGGTCGTCACCCAACTCGATATATAAACATATATCTACAATCATATATAACCACCCACATTGGGCCGACTCCTAATAATCGATATAATTTATATATATCGTGAATTATTGACCGGTTTAGACGAATGAATAATAATCATTCCGCGTCAGTGTTACAATCCCACAGAGAACTTATAATTCATTTTATTATCAATAAAACATATTCGCACTCGTGTACTATTGTTTGGTTTTTCGAAACGATTTGAACATCAAAAGTATTTTATAAAACCATGTTGAAACATACCCAAAATCATGGCATTATAAGCCTAATATCATTATAGAAGGGTTAGGAAAGGATTAGGAGAGGATTGGAATCGATCGGGATCGTTTCGGGCAAATTTGGAAAATTTGGACAGAACACTGCGCACGGTCCGTGCTCCCATGCGCACGGGTCATGCGCCCTGCTATGAAAATTTGCGAAATAGAAACAGAACCAGACGCACGGTTCGTGCGCCAGGGGCGCACGGATCGTGCGCATTTGACAGCATTCTATTTTCATTCTGCTTTGCGTTTTTCATCGTTCCGATCAATTCCGATCACTTCCGGTACCTGTTCCAGTCCAATCCCAACACCAAAACAGTACAAACATATCCAATAACCTCACTCGATCAACCAATCCAATCAAAGACTCAACACATTCGATTTTCATCAAAATTCGATATATTTAAAAATAATGGTTTTGACTCAAATTTCTCGTAACCAATCAACATAATTTTCATTTTAAAAAAAACGAAATAAACCTAAACGTGAGTAAAACTCACCCTTGAAGCGAGAGCCGATACCGGGCCGAAATCACCGAGACTTCAAATCTCCAAATAACCACACGAAAAATCCCCGCATAAACTTCCACGCTCCGACGACGCCCAAATCCGCTTCCGATCTTTCCGCTCCTCGACCATCCGGTTCGCGTGACTCGAGAAATCCTCGCTCGGTACCAATTTGCACCTAGACACCAACAATGGCTCCTAAGGCTCCAAGCTCCTCTCGCAAACCCCAAACTCGATTCCTAAGCTTTGAATTTCCAAAATTCCACTTGACTTCCAACAAACACTATTCATCATCCCTAACTTCCAAATTGCCCCTATTCACATAAACCCCAAATTTTCAACCCTAACCCTTGATTCCTCCAAATGCTCCAAGACTTGAGTGATTGAGCTACCCAAACAACAATATGGCTTTTAGGGACCACCAATCACCTTCCCAATCCTTCCTTTGAGCTACAACCATCAAAACTCCAATTTTGTTCTTGAATTTCGAAAACGGCAAAGTGAGAGAGAGTGAGTTGATGATGATGATGTTGGTACCAAATCGAAGAGGGAGTAACACTGAATGTTTTTCGTGTTGGAAGGAAGTCGTTTTGATGAGCCTAAATCCTCCATTTTCCCCCTTCTTCCTCCATTTCCATTCTTTCTCTCCTTTCTCTCTTTTTCTCTTCTCTGTCTCTCGCTTCCTTCTTTCTTTCTTTTCTTTCTTTTAATTATTTCTTTCACTCACACACACACACACATACACGCATACACATATATTTATTAATATATACGTGGTAACGTGGTCCAATTACCATACTGATCTAAATCTCTTATTTCGATTCCAAAACTTCCTTGACCCGTATTATCCGGTTAACGATCCGATGACAACCAATAAATAATTTTAGCACTCAATAAATTTACCCATCAAGTACTAAATTAGTTTAATTGGGTTAACACCCAAATAGTTCTACTAATTATTTTGAGGATGTTACATTGTAGATCAATTGGTAGTGGGAATGCATTGAGCATGTACCTAAGCCTCAGGGTACATGGTTCGATTCCCACGGAAGGCAAAACTCTACATGGGGGGTAGAGAAGATCATGAGTGCATCGCTGGGTAGCCTACTAAGTAAGAAAAGGGCCCAGGATGTTACAAAAAAGGCACCTTTTTTGTAACATCCTGGGCCCTTTTCTTACTTAGTAGGCTACCCAGCGATGCACTCATGATCTTCTCTACCCCCCATGTAGAGTTTTTGCCTTCCGTGGGAATCGAACCATGTACCCTGGGGCTCAAGTACATGCTCAATGCATTCCCACTACCAATTGAGCTACTAGTTCAATTGGTAGTGGGAATGCATTGAGCATGTACTTGAGCCCCAGGGTACATGGTTCGATTCCCACGGAAGGCAAAAACTCTACATGGGGGGTAGAGAAGATCATGAGTGCATCGCTGGGTAGCCTACTAAGTAAGAAAAGGGCCCAGGATGTTACATTTATCAGCGTCGGCCTATAGAGCAGTTTGCCAGGACTCGGCCCAGATTTAACTCGCCCTATAGGGGTATTGGCAGCTGTGGCCAATGGTCGTTCTGAGGATATCTTGATCCTAGAAGACCTGGTCCCTTTGAAACAGTTTACCAAGACTCGGCTCGAATTTAACTGGTAACAAAAGGTTGCGACCTTAGTTGGTCGCTTGGGGACATCTTTTAAGATCGGTCCCAGTCACTTCTGGAGAAGGAATTTGGTTCCTATATTCTGTTTGATTTGATAAATCAAGAATGTGTGAAACGTCGGTAAGATCACAGCAAGAATTTGAGGAACATCGGTAAGGTTACCGTTCTTTATTAAAAATGAGGAGCTCGTTTTTACAAGAGATTGGCGCACCCTATGGTGCCCTTTGTGAGAGATTTGCCCAATTTCTGCCTCTAAAGGTAATAACTTTTTATCTTTGTTGCGTTCCAAGTTCTATCGATCTTTTTTCCTTGGAGGGTCTCCAATTTAAAAGCTCCCTTACTAGTTTTAAATGCGACGCGGTAAGGTCCTTCCCAATTTGGTGCGAATTTTCCCTGGGAAGCGTTTTTCTGTCCAACATCAGCTCTTCGGAGTACCAGGTTGCCAAGATCGAAGTCCCGATGAACGACTTTAGCATTGTACCTGGTTGCTACACTTTGCTTGATGATTGCTTCTTGAAGTGAGGCTCGACCCCAGACTTCATCGATGAGGTCGAGCTCCTCTCTTAGGGCTTGGCTATTGTCGTTTTGAGATTTGGGGTTTGTCGTTCTCCAACTAAATTCGCCAACCTCGACGGGAATGACCGCATCGCTGCCGTAGGAGAGCCTAAAAGACGTCTCTCCTGTGGAGCTTTGAGGGGTAGTCCTATATCCCCAGAGGACATAAGGTAATTCTTCCACCCAGTTTCCTTTAGCATCGCCAAGACGTCGTCTTAGCCCGTTTAATATTACTTTGTTCGCTGCCTCTACTTGTCCGTTGGTTTGAGGGTGTTCTACCGAATTGAAACGGTGTTTGATTTTTAGGTCGGACATCAGCTTCCTGAAACCTGTGTCAGTGAATTAAGTTCCATTATTTGTTACCACTACTTCGGGGAACCCGAACCTGCTCATGATGTTTTTTCTAAAGAATTTTGTGCAGTTCCTTGCAGTGATGGTAGCCAGAGGTTCTGCTTCTATCCATTTGCTGAAGTAGTCGATGGCGACGATTAAAAATTTGATCCGACCTGGAGCTTTTGAGAATGGTCCCAGGAGGTCTATCCCCCACCATGCGAAGGGCCATGCGGAGGACAAACTTGTTAGATCGGTCGGAGGAGCTATGTGGACATTGGTGTGAATTTGACATTTTTTGCATCTCTTGGCGTGGGTGCTAGCATCGCCTGCCATGGTCGGCCAGTAGTATCCGGCGCGGAGAGCCTTCCGAGCCAAAGAACGAGCTCACATATGCTGACCGCAGATTCCTTCATGAATTTCTGTTAGGATATAGGCTGCTTCCTCCCCATCAACGCATTTTAACAATGGGGAGGAGAGACTTTTTTTGTATAGCGTTCCATTAATGACCGAAAAGGCAGAGGCTCTTCTTCGGATGATTTTAGCGTCGTTTGCGTCTGGGGGCTCTGTTCCTGCAATGATGTACTCTAAGATCGGAGTGATCCAACTGTGAGTTTCTTCTATGACGTAGATGGTCGAGTTAACATCAGGGTCGAGGGACACACTGGTTTATAGAGCATTCCTTAGATGATCGTTCTCTGATTCCCAGGAGCCTTGGTGCTTGCGAGTTTGGTGAGGACGTCAGCTCGTTGGTTTTCCGCTCTTGGTACGTGTTTTACCTCATTTGCTTCAAACTGAGCTAACAAAGCCCATACCCAGAATAGGTACTTTTGTAAGATCGGCTATTTGGTCTTGTATTGTTTGCTGATTTGGGAAACTACCAATAGAGAGTTGGTGTGCAGCGTTATCCGAGGTACTCAGAATTCTATTGCTAAGCGTAAGCCAGCGATGCAAGCCTCGTATTCTGCCTAGTTGTTCGAAGTTGGGAAGCTGAAAGTCAGAGAAACTTCAATGATGATGCCGCTCGGGCTTTCTAACATAATACCAGTGCCACTTCCCTTAGGGTTGGAAGATCCGTCGACGTGCAGGATCCAAGTATCTATTTCGATGTTTGCTGGTGTCATTTCTGCTACGAAGTCTGCCAGGACCTGTGCTTTCAGAGCTGTTCGAGCTTCGTATTTTATTCCAAACTCTGATAGTTCTACTGCCCACTTGATCATTCTCCCTGCAAGGTCGGGTCTGTGGAGAATTTGTCTGATGGGGTGGTTAGTCCGAACGACTATCTGGTGAGCAACGAAGTAAGGTCGAAAGCGTCGAGCTGCGATGATGAGAGACAGAGCGATCTTCTCGATCTTCTAATAGCGACTTTCCGATCCGTGGAGGGCTTTACTCGCGAAGTAGATTGGGCTCTGTCCGGTTTTTAACTCACGCACAAGAACGGCTCCTAGCTATGGCTTCTTCCGAGATTGCTAGATATAGAAAGAGGGTTTCACGTTCGTTTGGTTTGGTCAAGATCGGAGGTTCGGAAAGGGCCTTTTTGAGCTGGTTTAAGGCCTCATCTTGTTCGGAGGTCCATTCGAAGTCTTTCTTTTCTTTCTTAAGTAGTTTGAAAAGGGGGAGAGATTTGAATGCTGTATTTGATATAAACCGTGATAAGGCGGCGATCATGCCGTTAAGTTTTTGGACCTCTTTTTTCGACGTTGGGGTTCGCATTTCAGTTATGGAGCGACATTTATCAGGATTAGCTTCGATCCCCTTTTCTATTAGGTAAAAACCCAAAAAAAATTCAGCTCGAACTCCGAACGTGCACTTATCTAGGTTTAACCTCATAGAATTCTTCCGGACCTCGGAGAATATCTCTTTAAGGTCGCTTATATGTTTGTTGTCGTCCTTAATTTTGACGATCATGTCGTCGAGATATACCTCGACACTCTTACCGATTTGTTTTCGAAACACTTTGTTCATCATCCTCTGGTAGGTGGCTCCGGCGTTTTTTAATCCAAAAGGCATGACTCGGTAAGCGAAGTTACCTTGATCGGTCATGAAAGCAGTTTTCTCTTGATCGGGTGGGAACATGGTGATTTGATTATAGCCGGAATATGCATCCATAAAAGATAACAAACGAAAACCTGAAGCGTTGTCGACGAGTCGATCAAAGCTGGGGACAGGAAAAGCATCTTTTGGGCAAGCTTTATTGAGATCGGTGTAATCTACGCACATGCGCCATTTCCCGCTGCTCTTCTTTACCAGTACCGGGTTCGATAGCCAAGTTGTATATTTGACCTCAGAAATGAAGTTCGCCTTGATGAGATCGTCAACCGCTCTTGAAGCAGCGATGGCTTTCTCACTGCTTTGAGTTCGCTTCCTTTGGACGACCCACTTGGCTCCTGGGTTGATCGAGAGCCGGTGGCAGGCGACCTCCGGTGGAATCCCGGGCATGTCCTCTGCCGACTAGGCGAAGATGTTCGCGTAGTCTTTAAGACATTGGGTTAAGTCGATCTTAACCTCTTCTGGTAGATTTACCCCGATTTTAATTATTCTGCGAGGGTCTTTGCTGAGTTGTATTTCGATGAATTCCTCATCAGGTTGAGGTCTTTTCATTTTTCGTTTGAGCTCTTTTGTAAGCCCGTCGTCTTCATCCTCGGTACTTTCTAGATCGTACCGAACATCCAAGTCCGTTGCGTTAACTTCGGTAGATCGAATTTTAACTTGCTTGGGGGTAGCGATTTCTGGAGGGGGAACCCCTTCTTGTTCTAACACTTTTTGCTCTGTTTTGGACCATAGGAAGAAGCATCTGGAAGCAGATTCCAGATCGGAGTTTAATGTGATTACTTTATTGTAGAGAGAGTGGAATTTCATTTTTAAGTGCGTGGTAGACGTCACTGCTCCGAGCCTGCCCAAGGTCGGTCTTCCAATGATAGCATTGTAGATGGACTTGCAAGGTAGGATCAGGAATTTTGTCTTGATAGTTCTTACCATTGGCTCGGTTCCATAGGAGACCATGAGTTCCAAATGGCCGAGTGGTTTGGTCCGGGACCCGTTGAATCCGGATAGGGCCGTTCCTCTGTATGGAGTGAGATCTTCCCTGTCAATCCCCATTTTGTTGATAAGATCGACAAAATGGATGTCTGACGAGCTCCCTTGGTCTACCAAGATTCTCCTTACTTCTTTGTTGGCTATGATCGCCGAGACTATGAGGGGGACATGTTTGTTGGGTTTCCCGTCCATAAGATCTTCGTCACCGAAAGATAATGGAGGTCGATGTGAAGTGGATGGCGGTGCCGATGTTGAAGCTACGTTCAATAAGTCTTTCCACTTTCGTTTCATTGATTTTCCGGATCCTTCATGCTCAAATCCTCCTGCGATCATCATTATGATTGAGTGAGCTTCCGACCTTCTATAATCTTGCTCTTCATCATCGGAATTGGCTTTCTGCTTACTCTTTTTTCTTTGCACCTCATCTTCTCGCTCTTCTTTAACCTCGTCGGTGGGTGCTCCGGGCTTTTTGACATAACCGGACAATTTTCCTCATTTGATCAAGTCTTCAATGTCGTCCTTTAAAGCATTGCAGTGGTTCGTGTCATGACCATTGCTTCTGTGGTATCTGCAGTATTTGTTAGTCTTTTGCCCAGGTCGGTGTGTAGCGACCGAAAAATCCGGGTGAGGATTTCTCGAAGGTTCAAAAATGAAGCCGCCACCAAAGTTTAGTTTAAGGGCAAATATTGGAAAATCCCTTTTGGAATGGATAAGGGTCCTTGAGACCAGATTAGGGTTCGGGAGTCGGTTATGCATGGGGAATGTGTTAGCACCCCACGGCATCCTTCCTAAGGAAGGTTACCTGCTAATTAGTTGTAGGACAGAATATTAATTTCAAAAATGTTAATTTTTACCCTTTTGTTGAAAGAAAAAGACTTAATAAAAATTTTAGTTTTTTTTGTGCTTGACGGAGTGGGCCCCCGCTCCTACGTATCTCCAGGTGCGATGGAGAAATCAAAGCTACGTAGTTCTTGGTAGAAAATATTTGTTGGTTGGTGTTTTTAAATATAGGGGTTTTAGGACTGTGTGATCTGTGTTGAAGGACCACTGGGGGTCTGAAGGAGCGCTGGGGCTCTGAAGGGCCGCTGAGGGCTGAAGGAGCGCTGGGGCTCTGAAGGACCACAGTTCACTTATCCTAAAACGATGACTAACCCGGCCGTACGACCGACTTAATCCCCTACTTTGAAAATACGATTTTTTGATTTTTGAAATGAAAGAGATGTGTTTGTATTTTTTTTTAATTTAGAAATTATTCATTTTAAATAGGGATTTTAGGACCTGATCCGTAACGGTTCATTAGTGGCCTAAAAAGCAGACTAACCTGACTGTACAGTCGACTTAATCCCCTATTTATATTTTGAAAATGAAATATTCATCTATTTATTTTTATAGGTTTCTGTAAAAAATGAATTAAGAAAGAAAGGTAATGGAAATTGTTTATTTTTACGCTTGACAGGGGTGTGACCCTGCTCCTACGTATCTCCTGGTAGAGAATCAAAGGCTACGTAGTTCTAAGGTAGAAAATGTTTGTGTGTTGGTGTTTTTTAATATAGGGATTTTAGGACTCTTGAACTGTGCCGCTCATTCATCCTAGAACGATGACTAACCCGACTGTACAGTCGATTTAGTCCCCTATTTTCTGAAAATGGAGTTTTTTTTAGTTTTGAAAACGGTTTGATGTGTGGAGTGATTTGATTTTATTGAAATAGGTATTTTAGGACTCTTGAGCCGTACAGCCCATTCATCCTAAAATGATGACTAACCTGACTGTACAGTCGGCTTAGTCCCCTATTTTGAGAATTTGGTTCGGGGAAAGAAGTATGTTTGTATTTATTTTAATTTAGAAATTGTTTGTTTAAAATAGGGATTTTAGGACATGATCCGTAACAGTTCATTTGTGGTCCTAAAAAGCTGACTAATCCGACTGTACAGTCGACTTAATCCCCTATTTATATTTTTGAAATTTTTATAAAATAATTTGTGTATTTAAAAAATTAATGACGACACTAACAATTAATAAAGCGTAAAGTTAATAAATAAATAACTATACATATAAATAAATAAATGAATAAATAATAAATAATTATTTACATAGATAAATAAATAATATAAATAATAAATAAGTATGTACATAAATAAACAGTATACATAATAAATAAATATATACAAAAATAAATAAATAAATTAAATAAATAAATGCAAAACTAACCTCCAGCTGATCAATGTGATCAACGCCGAAACGGACCGAGCAATCTGACCATATCAACCGCGAACCGGACTCCTATCTGGTCCGTTTTCACCCGAAAACCACCAAAAAAAAGGACCTCAACGGCCATCCCAAAAATAACTAAAGACGGGCTTTTAATCTAATGGACTGCAAAAGCTAGTCCAAAAGAATTAAAGACAGGCTTTTAATCTAATGGACTGCAAATGCTAGCCCAAAAGATCACTTACCCCATCAATCACCCATGTCCATAGCCTTTGCATCTCCATCTCTTTTATAGCCAAAGGCTAAGGAGTCCTTGTTTCTCCCAAGCAATGTGGGACTAAAACAACATAGAAAAAGCAATTTTCGTTTTTCTCAAACCAGCCTCCGTAAAAGTGTGATTTCGGATTTTTTAACCGTTGGATCATCTTTCTTTTTTGACACAAGGTTCGTGAGACATATATCTTCAATTTCACCGTTCGGATCGTTGAAAAAAGGTCTGAGAAGAGAGAAATTGCATTTGGAAAGTAGCTAAAAACTAATCCCGTTTTTTCTCAAACCAGCCATATTGACAGTGTGATTCCGGATTCGTTAACCGTTGGATCGTCTTTGTTTTTGGACAGCAGGTTCATTAGACATCCATCTTCATCTCTACGGTTCGGATCGTCGAAACGAGGTCTGAGGAGAGAGAAATTGCCTTCGCAAAAGTAGAAAAAACAACTCCCGTTTTTCTCAAACCAGCCATCGTACAAGTGCGATTCTGGATTCGTTAACCGTTGGATCGTTTTCATTTTTTGCCAGAAGGTTTTTGAGACATTCATCTTCACTTCACCGTTCGGATCGTCGAAATGATGTCCAAAGAGAGAGAAATCACCTTTGCAAAGTAGCTGCAGTTTTGCGTACTTGGTTTATTTTTTGTATTTTTGTAACTTTGGCATTCTTGGGCCAAGTCATGTACATGGACATTCTCCTTTTTTGTAATAATAATTTTTTATTGCACCTCCCCTTTTTTATTTTCTTTTGTAATTTGTATTATTTCTTATCTATTTTATTTTTTTTTCGTTTTTTAATTAAAGATATTGTAACAAGAAAAATAAATTAAATCTACTATGTAATTTTTTGTGTTAGCATATTTTTTTAATTTTTGTTTAACCACTAAAAAAAGTAATAACAACGTAAAATTAGTAAATTAGCGCAAAATGACCTATTCGAGGGATTAGGAATCAAATATACGCGAAAAACTTTTTTTTTGGATTTTTTTAATTAGCCGGACAAAATTAGGGTATGACAGTAATATATGTTATATAGAATCAGTATAAATATTAGTAATAAAATATGAATATTTAGCTAAATGAAAACAAGCAAAATATTAGAAGCCGGATATAATTTTAATGGACAAAACATTTAATTGTTTTAAAATTGGATAAAATTAAAGTATTATTGAGTAATAAGTGTGCGGGTGTGTTTGTGTGCGCCCGGGGCACAAGATGGATATCACAATATTTGTACCTGCACTCATGTCATACAAAACTTGCGGTAATTGTCTGTACTCGAGCTCGCTCGTTCTCATTTGTTGTCATTCTCGGGTAATTTTTACGGGTATTCCATAAGTACGAGTCAAATGACGTCCTTATATTAGACCAAGTAGAAGGTTTGGTTAAGGAGAATTATTTAAGCCCAACTTGGCTTGATAGGATTGATGTTATACTCACCATGAAAAAGATAGAGAGTAGTTATAGGTGTAATAGATAGCGGTGGATTTTAAGGTCCACAAGTCAATGTTTGTGTGTACCGGTCCCCGTTGGGTCACACACCATAGATATATTATTTATTTATTCTATGTTGTGATTCTAGAATGGGTAATTGTTTGGGAGGTTTCAACCGTATTTTATATAAATTGCACTGAAGGGCATGCGACAATGAATAATTACAGATTGACCCAAATTACCAACGAATCTACATGAATTCTTGTTATGACCTCTTCTACCACATTTACCACATGTTGCTGGCTTCCTTGGTGTTTTGGTATTATTTTTTGGTGTATCTAATGGTCTTCCACCACATCCCTTTGATCGTACTAGCGAAGGATTATGTACACCGGGGGGTAGTAATTCGATCAATATCTACCAACACAACATCCTCACCTCTACGAGCAGCTTCCAACCTCTGTGTGTTTATCGTAACAAGCTCATGTGTCCTTCGTAACAAATCTGCCCTACCACAATCCAATGCCGCAATGGCCAATTTATGACAACAGTCCAGCATACTCTTGTGCTGGCTAATCTTAGTTGGATCAACCCTACCAGAATTAGACATTTTACCAAAACCAATTAAGTCTTTTGCTCCCTTAGTCCAACGTTTCATCACAACACAATCTGGAAGCTGCACTAAGTCCAAGTACCAAATAATGTATAACAAATGTTCACATGGAATACCCAAAGATTCCAACCTTTCACATGAACACTTAAATTCCAACCTCATTGGATAGTAAGATACTTACCACTCATATCCCTCTTTGCGGGACTTCACCACTGTGTATATGAATTCAGATTCAGTTTCATAAAAACCGACAACCCTGTAAGCTTACACCTTTTGAAGTATCGGTACAAAAAGACTATAAATCTCTCTTGTATATAACTCCGCATCTGATCTTTCTAGAGATTTAAATTGTGTTTGCAGAATATGCTCACCGTGGGAAGAAACAAAGTCAGCTTCAACTTCTCTAAACCTCATATAGTTCAACCAACGGACAAATTGTTGTATGAATTCTAACAAATTGTTTTTCCTACTAACATATTTCCCAAATTCTGAGTGTAAACTCTCACATCGAGAAGTAGTCCTAAAACCCGCAAAGAATTGACCACGTATGTGTGCAGTAGCCCACATTCTTTTCTTCTCATACAACTTTAAAATCCAGCTATTATCTTCCAAACCAAGATTCGCAACCATATTTGCCCACTTTTTTTCACATTCATCAACATCATAATCACCCAACATACAAGGTTTTAACCTTGATACAAACCTTGGATTCTTAATATTACTTACAGCATTGCGTAGCAAGTGCCATGCACATAAACGATGATGAGCATTAGGAAAAACAATTTTAATGGCGTTTGTCATAGAAACAGCACCATCAGTTATAATTGACACCAGACTCTTACCATCCATAACCGCCAACAAGTTTTCAAGCAACCAAACATATGTTGCTTCACTTTCATCTGTCACAATGCCAGCAGCAAAAATTGTACTTTGGTTATGATGATTTACTCCTGAAAATATAACCAACGGACATAAGTATTTATTCTTCTTATATGTTGCATCAAAAGCCAAAACATCACCAAACACGGAATAATCCCTCCTAGATGGACCATCACACCAAAAGAGTGACTGAAGTCTTCCAACTTCATTCACAGTATGCTTCCAATAGAACATATCATCATTCGAAGATAAGCATTCAAGATAATCCAACACGGCTGTTGCATCAGATGTTTGGATCTCTTTTGCTTGGTTTGCTCATTGTACATGCCCCGTTTAATAAACCCAACTCTATCAAACCCTCCAACCTGAGCAGCAAACAATCCATATATGTTGCTCGTTTTAATACCAACACTCCTCATCATATTCATCTGATATTTGTCATATTCATTCATCCTTCTATGCGCCGGTAGCATGCTCGTCCACTTCTCTAGCACCAACGTGTGATTGTTTACATCATTGAAATATTTTATATACCATCTACTGGAATTTTCATCAACATGGACTTTACATTTTGCATCACATCCACATCTAGTACCAACTCTTGCTTTTCGAATTCGTTCCTTCCGATTATAGTGTTTTGCTCTCCTATGACCTTATTTGTGGCATACAAATGTCTGTTGAATAATTTCACCTCTACGATTCTTCAACACCCTACATTTTCTCGCAGAAAAGCCTACCATGCTTCCATACCAGTTATAGAACATGAAAGCAACACTAACATCTGGGAAATGAAACATTTTAATAGTATCCTCACATCTCAAATTCATCAAATTTACCTTGACAAAATCATCCTCACAGTCAATTGAACTTTCATCATTAAAACTAAATCCCTCAACTGCATTTTTAGCAATATCAAACTCATCTTCAACTCCCATGCTTTCTGATTCCTCAGAAGATGACATATTTTCCTAAAGATTTACAATAACGTTACTTTAATTCTTTATTCAAATATGACTAATAATTTTAACAACTTTACAAAATTATTTCTTCTCATAACATACCTGGGTTTCTTTGCCTTTAAAATTATCATCCATTGTTTCTACATTAACCATCTTGATTGAAACACAAAAGTTGCATCACAACAATGACAACACCACAGCATAAAAAATATGGTTCTTAACTTGGTATATTATTAAAGTCAAACATGCCAACTAAAACTATAAAACAACCACCATCAAAACGGTGTGATGCAGGACAACACCACCATCAATAATATGGTTCTTAACTTGGTATATTATTAATTTAACATTTACGGTTTCGATTTTAAAAATTGGTGTCCACAACATGCAGCCACTTCCAAAATCGTCTTCTCCAAATCATTTGTTTTTAATGAGATTTAGAGTATTTGTTTTCTTAGTCTTTAATGGTGCGAATCTACTATAAACAACTAAATCATCAACTACAAACATTTCAACATTTACTTACAAATGTTCTTTCCAAACAGATCGAAACCCAAACACCAAAATAACCCAAAAAACAAACGAATACATACCTTTCAAACCGTGTTCCACCTTCGATTTGTAACACCAACACTGAAGCTAAGGATGAAATTTCAAACCAGATGGATATCAGCTCCACAAAAAATTGTTACAGAGAAGAAGGAGCAATTTCAGATGAAGTTAAATGTTAAAGAACCAAAGGGAACAGAGAAGGGATAATAGAAGGGAAGAAGGGAACACAAAAACGAATGGAAGGGAAGAAGGGAACGGAAAAACTGAGATCATTAACTTCAATATGTTTTTAATAAATTCGGGGTACTTATTGTAATCTCCAATTTTTATGTGTTGTTTTTGTAATTATAATAAAATCGGCAAACCTACAACAAAAGTTAAAAAGTGCTTGGTTACCGGTACACAGAAACATTGACATGTGGACCGTAAAACCCACCATAGATAGGTGATGTGATAAGAAGAGAAAGATGGAAAGAACAAGGGGTATTAGATAGGTGTTGATTTATATGAGGTATTCAAAAATCACAACTACTTCTAAGAGCTTTACTTTTAAATATTCATTTTTAGCTTCAGTTTGAAATTTGATCGACTCAAGAAAAGCCGTAAAGGCTACCCAACGCATAAAGTAATTGTTAACCTGTTGAAGGTTTTTTTATTAGCAAGTTGGATTAGGAGAGACTACTAAGAATCTGGGTCAGGGTTACAAAATTTTTCAAACACACACATCACTAAAAATATTATAAAAATATTACTTTAACAGGTTCACAATTTGTGTTGTACTATACCAAGACAAATTAAATAACACTAATAAGTTTCTAAATACAAAATAAATACCACTAAAAGAATCATTATATTCACAAAATACAGAACAGTTTCAAATTAAATAGACTAACATAATCAAAATAAATTAAATAGCACTAACACAAAATACAAAATAATTAAATAGTACTAACACAAATTACCAATTAAATAGCATTAACAGAATCAAAATTAGGATAATAAGAACAAGAACAAGAACCGATTCAAGGAGAGATAAATTTTTTTTTTAAATAAAATATGTGAGTGTGGTGTATTAGAGTATTGCAAAATTAGAACATTTGGTGCAAAATTAAGAACTTGAATGCAAAAGATATTTTTCAGGGGTGCTGTCATACCTCAATTTTGTCCGTCAGATTAGCACTGATGGTCTCAATTCGCAACTAGCGTATGCGAGTCGCTTTTAATTGTGCACGCGTTGTTGTTCTGGCTATGCCACGTTTCATTTTTTTATTGTACGCGTGTCGTTGCTCTCATTGCGTGAGCGTGTTTGTTTCTCGTTGCGCACGAGTATATATTTTTGATACTCGTTATTTTTACCGCTATTAAAGTCATTGCTATTAGTTTAATTATTGTTATGAAAAATCTAATAAAAATCAATTTCTGAATTAATGTTTTTTTATTATAAACAGTTTTTTTTTACAAAATAAAATGTACAACCTAAGTCAACTTTTGTTACACATATAGACAAAAAAATGGTACAAAATTAATTAAAACCAAGGAAAAGAACACAAAAAAAAATATAATAAAGCAAAATCAAGACAGCATGCGACTTGCTGGAGCTAAAAGTCCAAGTTTCTTTCTTCTTGTCCCTTTTGTTTGGCATCCATTTTCAGTAAAAACATTGCTGCAGTGGCAGCAGCCCTGTTCCTCCCTTGCTGCCATCCCTCATTGCTGTCTCTGATTCTGTTGTGCTTGGTCTCCTATGAGCTTTGATCCCCTGCTCCAACACCACACCTACACCATAATTTCTTGCTTATAAATGCAATGAACATGAATCAGTTGAAAAAAAAATACACACACTGAGATACTACTACTAAAAAAATCAAATTTTAGCATAGGAGAAGCAGTTCACAAAAAAGAAAGAGACGAAGGCTGAGGTTGTTCCCAATTCTCACTGATCACGTTTTTCAGGTTCTATTATTTGAATGTTGTTATTGTTATGTAAATGCTATACTCTGTTGTTACTACAATTTTTTTTTGTTTAGATACTAGTCACTGTTACTGTTATGTTATGTGAGATAAAAAGAAATTAGTGTTTTAGTTAGAGACGTAGGAAATAGATATACCCAAGCATTTTTTTGAATCAGTAGCTATAAAAAATTTTAGAACCACAACCTTTACTGTTTTTTTTTAGAAGCTAAAAATAGAATAACAAGGAGGCTCAAAAAAATCAGCATGAAGAAAACAGAAGGAAAAAAGATTAGAAATTGAAGTATGAAAAGAGATGGTATGAAAAAAAGGGAGATGGGAAGAGAAGGGAACAAACAGTTTTCGTACCTGTAGCTCTGACCTCCACTCCGACCACCGTGTGTGGTGGTCGCCGCCGAACACCACACCACCCCCAAGACAGTCACCACCTTACAGCTACACCTTCACGGCCCCACGGCCAGACACCACCCCACTGTCCAAACAAACACCGCCGTCCACCACAACCCCAACCACCGTACGCGTCGACCCCAACCACCGTGCGACAACCCCAACCACCGCACGCGTCAACCCCAACCACCGTGCGACAACCCAAACAGCCACCAAAATCACTACCTCCGGCCACCACCCCTTAAAACACCAAACGATCATCCCAACCACCATCGTCGCGAACACCCTTCGTTTCTCTCACCACCGCTCCACCGAACCAACAACTTCCAAACAGCCACCGCCTTAGCCCCCACCATACCCAACCGACGCCATCACAAGTCGAAACACCCCCTCCCCGTGGCCGTCGAAAGAGAGATTAGGACGGCGAGGACAGTGAGGTGCGATCGAGAGAAAGAGAGAAAGGGTAGGTGCGGCGGTGAGGAAAAACGAGATTCGGGTGGTGAGATGGAGATGAAGCAAGAAGAGATTCGCTGAGAGAGAGGAAAAATAGGTTAGATGATTTGGTGAGGGGGAGAGATCGGCCGCAGCAAGCAATAGAGAGAAAGAAAATTTTTAGGTTTTGCAGATTTGGGGGTGGGGGCGCCGTGGAAAGAAAAAGAAGAAATTAGGGTTTCCAATTTTAGATTTAGGCTTTTATAGTATGGACCCAGGGGTATTTTCGTCTTTTCACTTTTATTTTTTTCAGATCCCTATTCGCACCCCTTGTTTTACTCAGCACCCCCCCCCCCCAATTTCTGAAGCCCACGATTTCTTTTTTTTTTGAAACGCAGCCCAGCTTACAAAAACAAGCTGGGCTCACTGTTTACACCCCGGTTTTAATAATACAGTCCTCCTTTTATTTACACCATTATTTTACTACTACGCCCCCTGTTTCTCCTTTTTTAAATTTCGTTTCTTTCCCCTAAATAAACTTTTTTTTTACAAACCTTTTTCCCAAATAACAGATTTTCTTTCCCCTAAATAAGAATCAATCCAATTGCGAAAACTCTTCAAAATCAAAAATTTCGTTAGTAGTCTTGCGAAGCCTTTGCTTGCATGATTATTAACAATGGGATACTAATGGTGGTCACTTGGAGCCTTTGCTCAATTGATCATCATGAACGCTTTCAATTTCCGAAGATATTTCCCTAAGCATCAAAAGTCATAGCAAGTGCTAGTGATGGCCACCCATAACCTTTGTTAGTTTGGTCATCATGAAGGCTTTCATTTTTCGAAAGGAGATTTTTATATGCACTTAAGTGGGTTTTAGTAATGATCACCCATAACCTTTGTTAGTTTGATCATTATGAACGCCCTTCACTTTTCAAAGCCAAAGCAAAAAGACTTTCCTTTTCAAGGCTCGTTAGAACTACGTCGCTTTGATTCCCATTTGGGATACGTAGGAGCGAGTCACATTCTCGTCAAGCGCAACCATAAAAAGTTTAGCATTTGCATAACGAAAAGAAAAGAGTTATTTTCGTAACAAAAAAGAGTCACTTTCGCAAACCGAGATCATTTTCAGAACAAAAACCTTTTCCTTTCTAAAATCATTTTCAACCCATCGTCGCTAGTGGTTAATCAGAACCTTTGTTCGTCTAGCCATTGGTGGCGATGTCTCTTTCCCCAAAGAACAACAAGCGATGATCACTCATAACCTTTGTTAGTTTGATCATTAGTGCCAATCAACCTCTTTCGAAAACCACTTTCAAAAATGCAAATAAAAAACGGGTTGCTACTAAGTCAATCAGAACCTTTGTTCGTCTGACTGGTGGTAGTGACTCTCATTTTCAAGAGTACTTAGCAGTGATTACCCATAACCTTGGTTAGTTTAATCATTCACTAAATGCTCGTCCTATTTCGAAAACTCACTAAAAAGATAAAAGACAAAAACCTTTTTTCAGGATAAAGAAGAACTACGTAGCTTTGAGTTCTCCATCGCACCGGGAGATACGTAGGAGCAGGCCTTGTCCCGTCAAGCGTTTTTTTTCTAAAAACCCCTTCTTCCCCCTTTTCTTTTTTTTTTCATTAAGAATTTTTCAATAAGAAGTAGAGAGGCAAAATTAAGTATTTTCAAGTCAACACACTAAAACCACACATTTAATTAAAGCTTCCCTCTCAGTAGAGAGGACGTGTGGGGTGCTAACACCTTCCCTGCGCGTAACCGACCCCCGAACCCTATTCTCTAGTTTCGCAAGACCAATCGCTTTCCAAAAAAAGGTTTTCCTAATATTTTCCTTAATAAATATTGGTGGCGGCTTCATTGATTTTAGAAAAGTTGTAAACGAGGAAAGTTCTCCCTCGGGGACTATTTCGGGCGCAACAGGTGCAAAAACATTTTTTTCTAAGGTATCGATGCAAAATTAGGTCTGCCAATGCTAAGGTGGTGTGATTTCATTCACATGATGTAGTTTCATGTTCATGAAATAATATATGAGAACTGAATTCTTGATCTACAAAGTAAAATGGGCACAAAATGGAAGGATAGAATGTAAACTCACTTGAAGAAATTGAAGAAAATACAAAAATGGAGAGATGAGAGATGGGAAAGGGAAGGAAGTTTGCCACTTCTTCCCGCTTCTTCCGTGGGAAGAAGATAAGAACACAAGTCACTTGAGGTCATCCAAGCCTCAAGATCAGTGAATGAAGTTCTAATCCAAGAACTTGAGACAGAACTCAAAATTAGTCTAACTACTACAAGCCAAGCTAGTTTTATTATGTTTTGATGAAAAAGGAAAATGAACAACTAATACTTTTGTATAATTAATGACTGAAATTGTCCTTGCTTTTCTTCTTATTTTCCATTTATCATTGGGATACTCCAAACTCTATACAAGAAAACAAATTACATCCCTTTAAAACAGACCAGAGGATTTTTCAACCAGTCTAATACAAAAACATCTAAAAATCTACTTTGCCTTTGCTATTAGTTGTTCATTAGTTTAGTGATTTTTGTAATCTCTCCACAAGTGGAGAGAAAGTGGAGAGAAAAGGCTCTTAAATTTTACTTTTACTATTTTGTCATCGACTAAATTATTTTTACCATGAATAACAATTATTATAATTTATCCCAAGTAGGTAGCTCAGTTGGCAAGCTAAGGATATCGAAGGAGTGCACCAAAAGAGTGCAAGAATGAGGTCCCGGGTTTAAACCCCGGAAACTAACATTCTCCCACCGCCACTAACATTGCTTATCAAAAAACAAAACAATTATTATAATTTATAGAATGTGACACTTTATAAATTTAAATTAAATAGCTCAAATAAATATGTAACTAATTATGTAACTAATTAAAATAAATATTTAGCTAATTTAGTTAAATAATTAAAATAAATACTACTTGTCAAAAAAACTAAGTCAATTAAATTAAAAAATTAAATCAAACACATATGGGGTGTTTTTGTCCTTTTAAAATTAGTATTTTTTCTCTCTTCTCTCTTTCGCACAAACCAAACCAAGAGGCACAACAACTCTCTCTTCCATATTTCTTTTTTCTTTTTCTTAAACCAAACAACCCTCCTAATCTACTCTAATTCTCATATCTTTTTCTCCTATTCCAAACACACCCTTAAACTCTTGGGGAGAGATTTATCGGTCATTGTAGTATTAGTATTACACAACATGAAATATTAGTCTCTTTGAGCACATAAAATACTCAAGTTTTAAAAAAACAATAAAAAAAACATTAATATATACCGAAGAATTCTGCATGAAAAATAAAGCACGGCAATCTAGAAAGACAGGCTTCCCACAGTAAGGCCGACAAAGTAGAATATTTCATGTGGGAAACGTAGATATAATACAAATTCTATGAGAAAAATCATAGGTGAAAACAGAAGAACATTATAATTTGTTTCTTGAATTGAAAGTTTACCCATTTGTTTTTTGAATTGAAAGTTTACCCATTTGGCTACCAAAAAATCAATATTTTTGTTCTTTTTGTCTACCAAAATTGAAGTTTCTATCTTCTAAATTCTATTGAGCAACTATTAAACACATAATTTTTTTTTGATCAAACTAATAAACACATAATAGTCATTCTTAACTAAAACCTGTTTTTATATTTATACTTTCTTCAAAAAATCGTTTTTTCATAAAGAGTGCAAGTATAACTATGCCAGCAACTGTCAGGAGAAAATAATAAAAATGATTTAATTTCCAAGTTATCAACGTTCTTCCTTTACTATTCAATCATATCCCCTTATATTAATCCAACATCTACTTTTTCCATTTTTACCGCCAAATCGCCCCCCCCCTCCCCTACCCTCCCCCCCCCCCTCTTCTTCTTTTTTTCATTTTTTTAATACATAAAAATTTAGAAAAAAAATTTTACTACAAAATGAGTAAAGTATAATTGAATAGGTGTAAAATGAAATTAAATTTCGTGATAAATTATGTAAAGTTTGTTCCTCAGTAACCTGTTTGGTGAAAAAAAATCATAACGAAATGAGTATAGTACAATGCTAACCCAATATATTAATACACTATCTACTTTACACCATTCATCTCTATCTATTAATACAAGATCTACTTTTACCCATTTTAGCGCCAAATCCCCCCTACCCCCCCTCCCCCCCCACCCCCTCCCCCCTCTTCTTCTTTTTTTCATTTTTTTTTGAATACATAAAAATTTAGAAAAAAAATTTTACTACAAAATGAGTAAAGTATAATTGAATAGGTGGAAAACGAAAATAAATTTCGTGATAAATTATGTAAAGTTAGCCCGACTGGTGTTGTGTGATTCAGGCCCAACCTTAATAAATTAACTTTCGCTAGATTCTTATCATAGCAAGTAGTAGCTCTTTTGCTTAAGGATAATACTTAAAAGTGCGAAGACAAAATGTCACGAACGTTAAATGACAGGCCCGACTGGTGTTGTGTGATTCAGACCCGAGGTTAACAAAGTAACTTTCGTACAATTCGTATCGTACCAAATAGTTGCGTCGTTTTCTTAAGGGTAATACTTAAAAGTATGAAGACGAAATGTAGAAACAGTAAATGACAAGCCCGACTGGTGTTGTGTGATTCAGGCCCGACGTTAATAAAGTAACTTTCATAAGATTTGTATCGTACCAAAGAGTAGCGTTGTTTTCTTAAGGATAATACTTAAAAGTACGAAGATGAAATGCATAAACTTTAAATAACAAGCCTGACTGGTGTTGTGTGATTCTGGCCCAATGTTAAAATTTGATCTATAAATATATTAGGTTTGTTCCTCGATAATCGAATAGGTGGAAAATGAAAATAAATTTCGTGATAAATTATGTAAAGTTTGTTCGTCAGTAACCTGTTTGGTGAAAAAAATCATAACGAAATGAGTAAAGTACAATTTCCTTGAGGATGTATGATATTTTGATATTATGAAAGAGCTTTATTTTTTATTTTGCATCGTAAGTAATTTTAGAGAACAAAAAACCGAAATCTAATCCAATCGAAAACAAAGTAAACTGTTTTTTTTAAAAATTTCCGGAATTACCTCAAAAGAAGATAATTCTGAAAGCCAATTTTTTGAACTTTCCGGAATCACCTCAAAGGAGGTATTTCCGGAAGCCAATTTTGACTTCCGAAAAGACCTCTTTCGAGGTGATTTCGGAAAGTTGCGTGTTTTGAGACACTTCAGTGTTCGAAAAAAAATTAACCGGTCAAATACTCAAAATATCATTTTGTGCCAATTCTTCTTCCTCCTTTCTTATTCTATGTTGTAACACCAATAGTACACAGCCATTTTTTGGTGAATTCACTTAGCCGTGTCATTGTTACCACCCCTCCCCCCTTACCCCCCTCCCCCTACCCCCCTCTTCTTCTTTTTTTCATTTTTTTTTGGAATACATAAAAATTTAGGAAAAAATTTGATATATAAATATATTAGGTTTGTTCCTCGATAATCGAATAGGTGGAAAATGAAAATAAATTTCGTGATAAATTATGTAAGGTTTGTTCCTCAGTAACCTGTTTGGTGAAAAAAAATCATAACGAAATGAGTAAAGTACAATTTATTTGAGGATGTATGATATTTTGATATTATGAAAGAACTTTATTTTTTTCAGGCCCAATGTTAATAAATTAACTTTCGCTAGATTCTTATCGATATAAGTAGTAGCTCTTTTGCTTAAGGATAATACTTAAAAGTGCGAAGACAAAATGTCACGAACGTTAAATGACAGGCCCGACTGGTGTTGTGTGATTCAAACCCGAGGTTAACAAAGTAACTTTCGTACAATTCGTATCGTACCAAATAGTTGCGTTGTTTTCTTAAGGATAATACTTAAAAGTATGAAGACAAAATGTAGAAACATTAAATGACAAGCCTGACTGGTGTTGTGTGATTCAGGCCCGACGTTAATAAAGTAACTTTCATAAGATTTGTATCGTACCAAAGAGTAGCGTTGTTTTCTTAAGGATAATACTTAGAAGTACGAAGATGAAATGCATAAACTTTAAATGACAAGCCTGACTGGTGTTGTGTGATTCTGGCCCAACGTTAAAATGATGAAATGTAGAAACATTAAATGACAAGCCCGACTGGTGTTGTGTGATTCAGGCCCAACGTTAATAAAGTAACTTTCATAAGATTTGTATCGTACCAAAGAGTAGCGTTGTTTTCTTAAGGATAATACTTAGAAGTACGAAGATGAAATGCATAAACTTTAAATGGCAAGCCTGACTGGTGTTGTGTGATTCTGGCCAAACGTTAAAATTTGATCTATAAATATATTAGGTTTGTTCCTCGATAATCGAATAGGTGGAAAATGAAAATAACTTTCGTGATAAATTATGTAAAGTTTGTTCCTCAGTAACCTGTTTAGTGAAAAATATCATAACGAAATGAGTAAAGTACAATTTCTTTGAGGATGTATGATATTTGATATTATGAAAGAGCATTATTTTTTATTTTGCATCGCAAGTAATTCTAGAGAACAAAAAACCGAAATCTAATCCTATCGAAACCAAAAGTAAACTGATTTTTTTAAAAAATTTCCGAAATTACCTCAAAAGAAGATAATTCCGAAAGCAAATTTTTTGAACTTTCCTTGCGTGTTTTGAGACACTTCGGTGTTCGAAAAAAAATTAACCGGTCAAATATTCAAAATATCATTTTGTGCCAATTCTTCTTCCTCCTTTCTTATTCTATGTTGTAACACCAATACTACACAGCTATTTTTTTTTTAATTCACTTAGCTATTCACGGGGTATAGAGGGAAGTAAGTTAGTCAAAATTGGAACAGAAACAACTTGCTCAAAATAAAGTTGGTCAAAAATAGAACAGGAAAAACCCCGCAATCAGAGTCGTAATGGTAGAAAATAACCAAAACAAGGCAAACCACACAAACCAAGAGATCATTTCCTGCTGCAACAGTAATGAGGAAAATAGCCTGCAAGGTAACATATTTATTACTGTTTGACAATGAATGAAGGTTTCGGTATTCGTCCTCGTTTCAAAAATAAAAATTGGATTCTGTTATGGATTGGGCCTCAATGGCCAATCCACCAATAAGGCCCAGCACCAAAGGGTCCAATTCATCCAAGGGTGGAGATTGCAGACCTAGATCCAACAGCCCTCCTCCTTCCTAGATACCTATAAATAAGCATTGAATGCTCTCATTAATGGTATTCATCTCTCACTTACTCTCACTTGTAATTGACTCACTCACTGACTTGAGCGTCGGAGTGTCATTGCAGGTACCACCCCACCTCGGACCGGAGCACCAACTCGGACAACCAAGGATACACGTACCAACTATCTCGGACCGGACTACCTATCCCGGGTCGGATACGTAGCAGGAGATACGGTACCGAACATTGGCGACCACAGTGGGAGAGCCTTATACTCTAGTCTTTCCCCCAACCTCCTTGATCATAGATGGCTCCGGAATTACGACGGAGAAACGTCTCCAGCGTCGTGGTCAGACCCGACCAGCAACAGGAAACCCCGGAGGGGTTAGCAATTACTCTTCCTCGCAGCTCGGCCCATGGCCGGAACTCATCCAGGGCAGTGGTCCCTATCAGCTCTGCTAGAAACCAGTTCCCACCTCCAGCCCCGACTGTCCCGGTACCGATCGATGCTGTCC
Source organism: Astragalus membranaceus (assembly GCA_039519185.1). Taxonomy (NCBI): domain Eukaryota; kingdom Viridiplantae; phylum Streptophyta; class Magnoliopsida; order Fabales; family Fabaceae; genus Astragalus; species Astragalus membranaceus. The sequence continues at coordinate 147,584,444 of CM076846.1, read as the reverse complement.
AACAGCTCATCCAACTGCTGACAAGGCAGGCCGAGGCTGACGAAAGGAGCCAGCGTTACTCCCAGCTGGAGGCCGAGATGGCCGAAGTCCGGGCCAGAAATATCCCGGATCGTTCCTCCCCTCAAACTTACTCCCCTAGCAGAAGGACCTCCAGTAAGAGACGTCACCGGTCCCCTGCTTGGAGGAGACACCACCATCGTTCACCACCATGCAGAAGAGGGAGGCAAGAATCTGGAACTCCCCCAACCGAGACTTATGACGAGACTTACTACCCTGGGGACTCAACTCACCAGAGCTCGTCATTAGCATCTTCGTCCCCAAGACGACGTTCTATAAGCCGGGGAAGTCCCCCGAGGCCTGAACGTCGGCGCCCTCCATCTCCCAGATCCCCCGTCCGACGCCCTACCAGGAGGCCTCCTCCGAGGGAGAGGTCCGCAACTAGGAAGGGACCCTTTACAGCGGAAATCGACTATTTCCCGGTACCCAGACACTTAGAGAAGCCCCCGGAGGGCTTAAAGATGCATGACGGGACGGGCGATCCCGACCGACATCTGGATTACTTCGACACAATGATGCAGTACCGGAATGTTCCGGAAGAGATCAAATGCCGAATCTTCCCCCTCACCCTCGAGAAACTGGCCCTGGACTGGTTCAGAGCCCTCAAACCAAATTCGATATCATCCTGGGACCAACTTGCAAAGCTATTCTCGGCCCAGTTCGCCCACTCCAAGATGAAACCCAAATCTCGGAAAGTCTTACAAGCCATCCGCCAAGGAGAGAGCGAGTCTCTTCGAGACTACATTGAAAGATTTAACAAAGAGGCGGCTCAGGTCCGGAACTTAGACGATTCATTTCGACTATTCTTCATGGAAGCCGGTCTGAGGGAAGGAAGTCTGTTTCAGATCGATGTCGGAATCAACCAAACTGAGTCGCTTGCCGAGTTCCTCCAGCGATCTCAAAAATACATTGACCATGAAGAAGGCGCTGTCGCGAGAAAGACAGATGCCGACCCCGGAACGAGCAAGCCTCGGTATGAAAAGGAGGCTCCGGCACGACAGGCAGCAGAGACCCGTTATGAAAGGGAACCCCGGAACGACAATAGGCTCCGACCTCGGAATCGACACCAACAGTATTCCGATCTGAATGAAACAAGGGCCAGGATTCTGGCGGAATGCATGAACGCTGAGTTCAAAGAAGTCAAGTTCCCCGACCCGCTCCCACACAGGCCGGGACAGAGATCCAACAAATACTGCCGGTATCACCGGAGCAAAGGGCACGATACCAATCGGTGCAATGCTTTGAAAGATGACATCGAAGACCTGATCAAGAAAGGGAAGTTAAGCCAGTACGTGGCTAAAGCACCCAGGCACGAGGGCGAGGTTAAGGAAGAAGCAGCTGATCCGAAACGAAAGGGTAAGGCCCCACAGAAAAGAGAAGAGAGCTCAGAGGACGAGCGCGACTATCGGAAATCAAAGGGCCGACCTGTGATGATGATAATATCTGGAGGCTATCCCGACGAGGCATCGGGCAAAACCATGAAAAGAAAATGGAAGGAAGTCATGTGTGCTGCTTCCACCTCTGCAATCAGCTCAGGCCCAGAACGCCCGCCCTTGGCCTTCAGCGACCGAGATTTGTTGGATGGCGAGCCAAATAAGCACATACCCCTCATTATCAGGGCGGTCATGGCAAACCACGAGATAAGAAGGATCCTGGTTGACCAGGGAAGCTCCGCCGATATCATCTTCATCGACCTGGTAAGAAAGCTGCAGATCTCAGAGGAAGACTTCACCCCTTACCGGGGATCGGATCTTTCGGGCTTCAACGGGTCTCGGACCAAACCTCTTGGCTATTTGGAAATGATGGTCACCTATGGAGAGGAGCCATTAGAAAGGACGGTCAAGACCAAGTTCTTAGTTTTGCCATGCCCCTCGGTGTATAACTGTATCATCGGGAGGCCCACCCTTGGGAGGCTGGGAGCCGTAACTTCAACGGTTCACCTCAAGATGAAATTCTACTCTTTGAGCGACGAAGTTATCACTCTGGACGCCGACTTAGAGTCCGCACAAAGATGCTTCTATCTTCATGTCAAGGCGGACAGGCAGGCCTCAGAAGAGGGGGTTCCCCCCATAGCAGCTAGGACTCAGAGGAGCCCAAAGAAGAAGAGAGCCGGTCCAGCGGCCGAGGTCAATGTCACGGACCTCGACGCAAGATATGACCCGGACAGCTCTGAGGAGGAAAGCGACGACGAGTTGGCACGAGAGCTAAAGAAGAAAATTAGGCGACCTCAACCTGATGGACAGTTCATACAAGTCCAGCTGGGAGAGAACCCGACCCAATTTGTCCAGATCGGGTCCGATCTCCCCGACGAGATAAAAGCAAAGCTCACCCTCTGCCTCAAATCCCACGCCGATCTCTTCGCGTGGTCAGCAAAGGACATGCCCGGGATTCCCCCCGAGGTCGCCTGTCATCAACTAGCGGTGAACCCCGGTGCAAAATGGGTCGCCCAGCGTAAAAGAGCTCAAAGCCAGGAAAAGGCAGCTGCTACGGCTAAGGTCGTTGAAGATTTAATTAAGGCTGATTTTGTAAAAGAGGTCAAGTATACAACTTGGCTCTCAAACCCTGTACTTGTTAAGAAAAGCAATGGAAAGTGGCGAATGTGCGTTGATTATACCGATCTTAATAAAGCCTGTCCTAAGGACGCTTTCCCTGTTCCTAGCATTGATCGGCTCGTCGATAATGCTTCAGGTTTTCGTTTACTGTCATTCATGGATGCCTATTCCGGATACAATCAGATTCCGATGTTTCACCCCGACCAAGAGAAGACGACCTTTATGACTGACCGCGGTAACTTCTGCTACCGGGTCATGCCATTCGGTTTAAAAAATGCGGGGGCCACTTATCAAAGGATGATGAACAAGGTATTCCGAGATCAGATCGGTCGAAACGTAGAGGTCTATCTCGACGACATGATTGCCAAGAGCGAAAGGGAAGACCTCCACATATCCGATCTGGAAGAGATTTTTGCTGAAATCCGAAAAAATAACATGAGGCTAAACCCGGAAAAATGCACTTTCGGGGTCCGGGCTGGAAAGTTCCTGGGTTTCTATCTCACGGAAAGGGGCATTGAAGCCAACCCGGATAAGTGCCGAGCGGTAACAGAAATGCGGACCCCGTCCACTAAGAAAGAGCTCCAGAAACTCAACGGCATGATAGCCGCATTATCTCGCTTCATTTCCAACGCCGCCTTCAAGTCACTGCCATTGTTCGAACTGCTTAAGAAAGAAGCAACTTTCCAATGGACACCAGAACGGGACGAGGCACTCTCCCGGCTGAAAAAGGTCCTTTCCGAACCACCCATACTAAGTCGGCCGATCCCAGGGGAAGATCTATTTTTGTATCTAGCCATCTCAGATAAGGCCATCGGAGCCGTGCTTGTCAGGGAGACCGGAGCCGGCCAAAGCCCGGTATACTTCGTGAGTAAAGCTTTGCATGGACCAGAAGTGAGATATCAAAAAATAGAGAAGATCGCTTTTGCTCTACTCATCTCAGCACGCCGCCTCCGACCTTATTTCGTCGCCCATCAAATCGTGGTGCGGACGAATTATCCAATTCGGCAGATCTTGCACCGACCCGACTTGGCGGGAAGAATGATCAAATGGGCAGTAGAACTCTCCGAGTTCGGTATCAAATACGAAACAAGACCGGCCATGAAAGCCCAGATACTTGCCGACTTTATCACAGAAATGGCACCCGCCGACCCGGATGACGGGATGTGGACTCTGCACGTAGACGGGTCCTCAAACCCAAAGGGAAGTGGTGTCGGGTTGATGCTCGAAAGCCCGACGGGCGTTGTAATCGAAGTATCACTCACATTTGGTTTCCCTACCTCGAACAACCAGGCGGAATATGAGGCATGCATAGCTGGACTCCGGCTTGCGATCGACCTCAAGGTCTCCCGACTTTCCCTAAATACCGACTCATTATTGGTGGTATCCCAAATCGGGAAACAGTACGAGGCTAAAGATCCGATCTTGCAAAGGTACCTAACCCAAGTGCAGGAGCTGCTCTCCCTTTTTACATTCACGGAAGTGAAGCACGTTCCAAGATCGGAGAATATCCGGGCTGACATCCTTTCCAAGCTTGCCAGCACAAAAGTTCCGGGAAATCACCGGTCAATAATCCAGGAAACTCTGAGCAAGCCGAGCGTAATCTTGAGCCCGGAAGCAAGTCTTTCTATTAATGTAGTAGAAGAAAGCCAGGGCTGGATCCCTCCACTAATAGACTATATCAGAACGGGGAACGAGCCTCCGGACCCGAGTAAAGCCAAGATCCTCCGGAGGAAGGCCTCCTCTTTTTCCATAATCGATGGAAGCCTCTACAGAAGAAGCCTGTCGGCACCACTGTTGAAGTGCATTGAGGGAGGAGAAGCGGACTACGTCCTGGCCGAGATCCATGAAGGAATATGCGGCCAACACCTTGGAGGTCGATCCCTGGCTCGAAAGGCATTAAGGGCGGGATACTTCTGGCCAACCATGGAGACCGATGCAAGAAATTACGTAAAGAGGTGCAGTAAGTGTCAGATCCACGCCAAGGTCCACATAGCACCCCCCACGGAGCTCACCAGCTTAAGCTCGCCATGGCCATTCGCTTGGTGGGGAATAGATCTCTTAGGGCCATTCCCAACTGCCCCCGGCCAGGTCAAATACCTCATAGTAGCGGTGGATTACTCCACCAAATGGATTGAAGCTGAGCCCCTGGCCATCATCAGCGCTAAGAATTGCATCAAATTCTTCAAGAAAAATATAATGACTAGATTCGGGATCCCCGAGGTTGTAGTCACGGACAATGGAACACAGTTCGCCGATAAAGGCTTCAGGAAACTCATGTCAGACCTTAAAATCAAACACCGATTTACCTCGGTAGAGCACCCTCAGACAAACGGTCAGGCCGAGGCCGCCAACAAAGTCCTTCTCAATGGACTGAGGAAACGACTCGACGAAGCGAAGGGAAACTGGGTTGAAGAGCTACCTTACGTGCTGTGGGCCTACAGAACTACTCCACAGAGCTCAACAGGGGAAACTCCTTTCCGACTTTCCTACGGGACTGAGGCCGTGATCCCGGTAGAGATCGGGGAGCTTAGCTGGAGGACACTCCACCCGAAACCTCCGGGGGACAATAGCCAGGCGTTGAAGGAAAACCTCGACCTCGTCGACGAGGTCCGAAGTCAGGCTTTCCTTAAAGAAGCAATAATAAAGCAGAGGGTAGCGGTACGGTATAACTCGAAAGTGATCCCCAGAGATCTTGAGATCGGTGACTTAGTTTTACGAAGAGCCGATGTCGGTTTGAAGAACGCCGCACAGGGCAAGCTCGCCCCCAACTGGGAAGGACCTTACCGAGTTTTGTCTAAAACCGGCAGAGGTGCCTACGAATTGGAGACATTGTCCGGCAAGGCGATCCCAAGAACTTGGAACGCCACTAAACTGAGAAAATACTACAGCTGACGCTCATCTCACCTAAAAGAACGGTGTATACCGATGTTGTAATTCATTTTATCTGAGGAACGGTGTATACCGATGTTATATTCATTTTATCTGGAGAACGGTGTATACCGATGTTATCAATTATGTTTGCGGTGTATACCGATGTTGTAACTCATCTTATCTAATGAACGGTGTATACCGATGTTACCCGATATGATTGCGGTGTCTACCGATCTTATCGCCTATTCTATTTTCCTTTAGCTGACCGAGGTTTGTCGCTATCCTAAGGGGTGAGTTCGATCTGGGCCGAGTCCCGGTAAACAACCCCGAAGGCGTTCATTCTACGATTATTTGGCCGAGGTTGCCACAACCCTAAGGGACGAGTTCGATCTGGGCCGAGTCCCGGTAAACTGTCCTTAAGGCGACGTTTACCACTTGAGCGAATCAAACGCAAGTGCACAAACAAAAAACAACAGTATAAAAACTAAAAACCGAGGTAAATGAAACCGGAAGCACATCAAATTACATTTTCATTACAAATTATCCCGGATGCGGCCGGGTCCTCTAGTTCAAAAAGGTAATGGCATATTACAAAATTCCGGTTCCGCCCGGAACCCAGGGCTTTATTTCCCCACCGGTTCCACCCGGAACCCAAAAAAGAAGAAACAGCAAATTCAGAACCTCCCCATCAGCAGCAATCACGACCAGGAAGGGGGAGGGTAAATGATATCGAGTGCATCAGAGTCACGATAGTGCCGGACAATACGCCCATCGGCTACGGTATGGTTCAAGCGAATAAATTCCCGTTCCAGAGGAAGGGATGGATGGATGACAGCAACTTGAGAAAGGGCTTTTTCAAAGCTCTCCTCGGCCACTTCCAGAGCCAGTTGAGCCGTCTCCACCACCTCGTCCTCCAAAGTTTCTACTTTGGCGCGTACCTCCTGAAGCTCCCTTTCCAATTCAGCAATCCGAGGCAGAGAATCAACGCCAGACCCAACCTGGGCCTGCTTCGCCTTCTCCAGGTCGGCCTCGAGTTCCTGAATCCGAGCCCTCAGGGAAGAAATAACCTCGGAAGACTGCCTATCTTGACTCTCGAGATCCTGGATCCGAACCTCATGCTCCATGCACAAGTTAAGGGCAGAGTCCCTCTCCCTCTCAAATTTCTCCGCAGCGGCCTTGAGCTCAGCCCGATCCCTCTCCAGAGTCTCATACTTCTTTTGCAGCTCCTCCCGGGCTCGTTTTTCATTGTCCCTCTCCACCAGGGCTCCTGTAATAATAGAAACAAGGAAGTCAACAACAGAGATAACCAAGAAAGAAAGTCAAAGAGTGAACCTCGGAACTTGGGGTCACCTTTTGCCTGATTCTCAGCCTCGACCTTCTGAAGCTTCGTCACGTCAGCAAGATGCCGGAATAACTTGAGAGACGCCTCAACCGGGTCGACCCGGGAATCCTCCAAATGCTTCTGCAGGAAGTCGGCGTCAATAGAAAGACCAGAAGACCTAGAAGTCCGGTGCTTTCCATGACGCCCCTTCTTTGAAGCCCGAGCAGCCGGGGCATTGGAGGTAGAAGCAGGGTCTGCTTGCGTTAGGGGGCGCTCCCTTTTTCGGTGCGAGAGATCCGCAGCCCGATCCTCTGCTCCAGCCGAGACTGCCTCCAAGACGGTGCTAATCGGGATGGCAGCAACGGGTTTTTCCTTTTGCACCCCGGCCTTCCTTTCTGCAAGAGCCGTCAGGCGAGAGAACTTGTCCGGCCCCATGCTATCTGCAAAGAAAGGAGAATAAACAAATGTTAAAAGAAACGGCAGTCAAAAAATCATGAATGGGCGGAGTTATCTACTAAGAAACCTACCAAGAACGGCGACTACTTGAGATTTCGACCCAGCCCCGACCAATCGGGCTACGTCAATCCCAAATTTCTTGGGATCACGGTAGACGATCAGGTCGGCAAAGTTCGTCAAGATCGCCAACGATTCCTGGTCCACCTGGGATAGCCGCCCTAAGCCGACGGTGTAAGAATGAGGCCTCCGGTTAAAATGAGAGAGAGACCATCCCAGTTGAAACTTGGTGAACTCCAATGATTTCCCATCCGCAGAATATTGGCCGACGTGCCTCACTGCCTCCTCATTCACGGGCTCCACAAAGAAATACTTATTTTTCCAGTTCTTAAGAGAGTCGGAATAAGGCATGAAAATCTTTAGCCCTCTCTTAGCCCGGAAACTTACATGTTCCCACCGATCTTTGGTTCCGTCCTCGTGCCTCCAGTTAACCTCAAAAAGGTGGAAGAAGAGGTCACAGGAGATCGGCCTCTGTAACACCCCTTTTCTACCCCATAGTTTACGCGTCATTTATCAGAGTACAAAAATCTTTTTCATTTATATTGATTTTAACTGATAGAAAAGAAATGTCACATCGTCATTTATAAAACTCATCATTTGCACTCATTAAAGTTTGCGCAATAAAACCACCGTTATAAAAATTAGACTTCACAAAAATTCAACACATCACAGCGGAATAAGAGAATAACTCACTAAGCCTCTCAAACACATCTCATATACTCCACGTAGTCATTAAACAGTTAATTAATTAAACTATCAGACTTCAACCACGCCCCCTAGGTGCTACAGTATCAGAGAGCGACTCGACAGATATCCCAACAGCTATCAAGGAAGGTAGTGGGACCTTCACTCGCGGTTACCTGCAGCGTTGCCACAATAGAGCAACATTCCAAGCAGAAGGGGTGAGAATTTCAATAAAACATAATTAAGCATATAATAGAGTAATATGAGCAACAGTCACACAACATCATCATTATCATCAACTTCATAGCAGACAATCACACAACGTCATAAACATGTATGTGCATGAAAATGCAACCCACTCCTGGGTATATGCATGATGGTACCATACTCGTCGTAAATAAGCCACTATGGGCACACCGTCACTGCCACTATGGGCGCACCGTCACTGCCACTATGGGCGCACCGTCACTGCCACTAGGGCGAATCATAATATGCACATGCTATGAGACACTATGGACACATGTGCAAACACCAATTCACTCACCTGGAGTACTCGTCATCGTCATCATAAAACACTCATGGAGTGTACTCGTCACAATCATCACAATCACATCATCATCAATACTATTGGCCACTAAGGGCAAAAACGTCTTTTAACTAGCCACGAAAGCATCATCGTCACAATTTATCATAACATCATCCTCAACATCATATTCAAAGTTCGAGTAACAACATCTTTATAGTTTGGGTAACAGCACCTTTAAAACTTGAATATCAACACCTTTAAAATTGGGAGAGCATCACATTTTAATTGAGGGAAACATCACATTATAATTTAGAAAACCTCACCCTTGTCGTTTTACTCATAAAATTTCATTATTCCCCCGGGACGGCCACATTGGCGCCCATACAACAGAAATTAGTTTTATTTTCTTAGAATAACCCTTTTTCCAAAATAATGGAGTCACAACAATTTTTCTCAAAATATACGAGGTTGGGAAGTTGAATCAACGGCCAAATAAATTTTTCAGAAAAATAAGTTATGAGTCCCAAATTAGAATATTCAGAGGGGCGTCTGAATAAGCTTTCCAAAACATCTCGGGACGTCCCAATCGGACCCCCGAGTCAAAAGTTATGCTAAAAACAGTTTTCGAAGACATTCGGGACGTCTCTGAAAACAATTCAGGACGTCTCTGAAACAACTCAGGATGTCTCTGAAACAACTCAGGACATCTCTGAAACAACTCAAATCATCAAATCACATACCAATATATTTTTAATCATCAAAATTAATTTGTCAATTAACAACATCATCAAGATTCATTTAACAACAATATCATCCAGAACATAAATCAAAACACAACTCGCCACATCAATCCAAGTTATTCGAACAGCCACATATATCCAACAGCAAAACATCATGGATCACGAAATCATCAAGAAACATCAATAATTCACCAAAGAAATCATTAAAACCCCACAGAACGATTCATCAAGGAAACATCGACAATCCATCAACGAAAACACCAACAATTCATTCAATTCTTTATCAATACTACGGCAATTCATCTCAATTTCACAACAACACCCAAAACCCCACAAAACCCACCACATACCCAATTATGTTAAATCGAAACGCTCACCCTTACCTCTTAAACGTAAGCTCCGTAGAAGACGAATGAAAGCACGTACGAAACCACAGCAACCCACGAACTCTGCTTCTCTTCTTCCTTTCCTCTTCTCTGCGCGACCCCCTCCTCCCTTTCTCTCTATGTTTTTCTCTTCTCCTTCTCGGTTTCTCTCTCTCTCACTCCGCCTCCTCCTCTCTCTTCTCTCTCCTCCTTCTTCTTCGCTTCTTTCTTCCTCTCCCAGCCGCTCCCTCTCTCTTATTTCTCACCTCTCTCACGGCGCACCCTTCTTTCTTTTCTTCTTTTCTTTCTTTCGGTTCTCACTCCCCTTTCTCTGTTTCTCGTTTCTTATCTTCTTCTCCCTTCCTTTTCTTTTAATTAAACCCTAGACCCAACTAATGTTTGCACCCCTATCCAATTACTTCCACCACTCCCTCTTTTAATTAAATTGACACTCACTTCTTTACTACCCACCACTCCTCATTTAAATCAAATACCCTATTATTTATTTTAATACAACTCAACAAATACCGCCTAATTAAATTAATTAAATAAACACCCGAATTATTTTCGGGGCGTTACGATTCTCCCCCACTTAGAATATTTTCGTCCTCGAAAATTTGACGTCAAAACCATGAACACAATATTGAGCTTAAGTCCTCATACCTAACTTGATCCAATTCATGCACTCCTCTTACATCGTTACTTTTGTACCAAAACTCTAATCTTTACGTCTCACTACCATCTTCCCCCGATCTAACATCAAGACATTACCAAGGGTTCGATATGGACATAAACTCGAAGTAAGATTCAAGATAAATTCTTACTACGCCTAGAAGGACACAACTATTGCAAGTCAAGGTCATAAAATCAGAGTTCACGCATCGCACGCTGAGGATCATTAGGCACATAGAATAAAACAAAGTGAAATGCACACTATAAAATACACTCGACACTTGAAATTATTCTCATAGAAATCGAGCATTAAAGACATGACAACACCTCGAAATAATCAACATGGCTATCCCATAAAGCTTCCAATAAAGGCATGATTTTAGTATTCCGTGGCTCTTACGTTTGCACAACATTCTACTTGGTAAACAGCTCATTAAAATTTGCGCAAACAACACCGTTAAATTGAGTAAAACAGTATCTTAAATATAAGTAAACGACGCCAATTAAATTGAGGAAAAACAGCTCCCTAGATCTTAAGGAACAACACTCTAATTTTGAGGCAACATCGACTTCAATTGTGAAAGACAGCAGCTCAAGATTTACAAAAACAGCACTTTAAATTTCAGGGAACAGCACATTAAAATTTGAAGAAAACAGCACCTTTAACTCAATAAATCAGCACCTTTTATTGAAGAGAACAACACCTATTGACTCAAGAGAACAGCACTTTTAAATCTTGGAAAACAGCGACATGAAGTTGAGAACACAGCAACGTCCAGGATACCAAAAACGTGGCATTTTAACTTAATAAAAATAGCAACATATCCTGTACAAACAGCAACCTATTCTTTTATAAAACAGCACCCAATTATTTATAAAAACAGCAACATAACTCATTCATATGTTCTCATCCCTATATTCATGAAACCGACACTAACCACACCAAAACCACCAAAATCGAAATTCACCTCATCCTCTCATACGTTAGATCACGTGACAACGTCTACAATTAAACAAAATAACCTCACAATTAAAACAATCCTTCATCATCAACATCATTAACCCGTCGCTTTGGTCCTTAGACCCCCGTCGTTACACCATCATTTTATATTTATACAAGTAGTCGAGAACACCAATAATTACCCAACAACAACTCTAACACACAAGGTGTACCAGCACCAGCATCACCGCATCAAACAGCACTACAACACAAATAAACAGCACACAGCATCAAACAGCACCACAGCACAAACTGGCGCCTATACACCCGTGGAGATGTATAGGATATATACTTTCAAAACATCGAATTCTCTTCAAAACACATAGATCATTCATCAATTGGCATATGCTTCGATTTTCACATACATATCCTAATCCATTAAATTCCAATAACGCATAGAGAGACAATCAATCTTTCACAATTCGAACCCGTATCAATTTCATCATTCGAATGGTAAGAAAACGGCATAAATCCCCAAGACATAAAACCCATTCTAAACCCTATTATGAGGTAAGACCCGCCCTTACAAAATCCAAAGGAACAAGAGCACTTAAACGAGATTGAGATCAATTATCATCCTAGAGAAAACACGTAAAGCATTCAAGCATTCTTTAGACACATAACTTTTTAAAATTTGAGAGTCAACAAACACGAAATCATAGTAGGGCGAGAAAACCACTTTCAGATAGCACGCCATAATTAAATCAGTAGTTCCCGCTATTTAATCTCTAGTTTCATAACTTAGTGGTCTAAGCATATGCAACCTAACACTATAGACATGCAAGGACGGCAATTTGAACCCCAAAGCATTTTCTCTAACTTTATTATCCCACTTCACTGAGTTTTGCTACATTTCAAGGGAATTTAAATAGAACATGTAAATTTGCCGAGGCAATCATCGACATACCATAGAGTAAAATTAGGACGCAAGTACAAAACTCTCTTAGAGTCTAACTTTATCTAGTTCTATATATCAAGTGGCTTAATCAACAAAATTCAATCACTTCATCAACTACAATTACTCAAATAAATGCAACATGTTGGTGAAACTATCACTTAACATTTAAAATATCGCAACATATGGTAGTGAGAAAAAAAAAAACTAACGTAGCAGTTACACAAAGTACTCAGAGCAAATACGCACATAGCAGCAATAAAACGATAAGCAGCATCAGTATCAACAATAGCAATCGTACCGTCTGGCCAATTCAGCTAATCACTGCAACACAAATTATGGTTAGGACGAGTACCAAGACTCGAGAGATAACTAGACTCGACACTGGACAACTTGGCCGGACAGACCGAACTGCTCTGATACCACTTTGTAACACCCCTTTTCTACCCCATAGTTTACGCGTCATTTATCAGAGTACAAAAATCTTTTTCATTTATATTGATTTTAACTGATAGAAAAGAAATGTCACATCGTCATTTATAAAACTCATCATTTGCACTCATTAAAGTTTGCGCAATAAAACCACCGTTATAAAAATTAGACTTCACAAAAATTCAACACATCACAGCGGAATAAGAGAATAACTCACTAAGCCTCTCAAACACATCTCATATACTCCACGTAGTCATTAAACAGTTAATTAATTAAACTATCAGACTTCAACCACGCCCCCTAGGTGCTACAGTATCAGAGAGCGACTCGACAGACATCCCAACAGCTATCAAGGAAGGTAGTGGGACCTTCACTCGCGGTTACCTGCAGCGTTGCCACAATAGAGCAACATTCCAAGCAGAAGGGGTGAGAATTTCAATAAAACATAATTAAGCATATAATAGAGTAATATGAGCAACAGTCACACAACATCATCATTATCATCAACTTCATAGCAGACAATCACACAACGTCATAAACATGTATGTGCATGAAAATGCAACCCACTCCTGGGTATATGCATGATGGTACCATACTCGTCGTAAATAAGCCACTATGGGCACACCGTCACTGCCACTATGGGCGCACCGTCACTGCCACTAGGGCGAATCATAATATGCACATGCTATGAGACACTATGGACACATGTGCAAACACCAATTCACTCACCTGGAGTACTCGTCATCGTCATCATAAAACACTCATGGAGTGTACTCGTCACAATCATCACAATCACATCATCATCAATACTATTGGCCACTAAGGGCAAAAACGTCTTTTAACTAGCCACGAAAGCATCATCGTCACAATTTATCATAACATCATCCTCAACATCATATTCAAAGTTCGAGTAACAACATCTTTATAGTTTGGGTAACAGCACCTTTAAAACTTGAATATCAACACCTTTAAAATTGGGAGAGCATCACATTTTAATTGAGGGAAACATCACATTATAATTTAGAAAACCTCACCCTTGTCGTTTTACTCATAAAATTTCATTATTCCCCCGGGACGGCCACATTGGCGCCCATACAACAGAAATTAGTTTTATTTTCTTAGAATAACCCTTTTTCCAAAATAATGGAGTCACAACAATTTTTCTCAAAATATACGAGGTTGGGAAGTTGAATCAACGGCCAAATAAATTTTTCAGAAAAATAAGTTATGAGTCCCAAATTAGAATATTCAGAGGGGCGTCTGAATAAGCTTTCCAAAACATCTCGGGACGTCCCAATCGGACCCCCGAGTCAAAAGTTATGCTAAAAACAGTTTTCGAAGACATTCGGGACGTCTCTGAAAACAATTCAGGACGTCTCTGAAACAACTCAGGATGTCTCTGAAACAACTCAGGACATCTCTGAAACAACTCAAATCATCAAATCACATACCAATATATTTTTAATCATCAAAATTAATTTGTCAATTAACAACATCATCAAGATTCATTTAACAACAATATCATCCAGAACATAAATCAAAACACAACTCGCCACATCAATCCAAGTTATTCGAACAGCCACATATATCCAACAGCAAAACATCATGGATCACGAAATCATCAAGAAACATCAATAATTCACCAAAGAAATCATTAAAACCCCACAGAACGATTCATCAAGGAAACATCGACAATCCATCAACGAAAACACCAACAATTCATTCAATTCTTTATCAATACTACGGCAATTCATCTCAATTTCACAACAACACCCAAAACCCCACAAAACCCACCACATACCCAATTATGTTAAATCGAAACGCTCACCCTTACCTCTTAAACGTAAGCTCCGTAGAAGACGAATGAAAGCACGTACGAAACCACAGCAACCCACGAACTCTGCTTCTCTTCTTCCTTTCCTCTTCTCTGCGCGACCCCCTCCTCCCTTTCTCTCTATGTTTTTCTCTTCTCCTTCTCGGTTTCTCTCTCTCTCACTCCGCCTCCTCCTCTCTCTTCTCTCTCCTCCTTCTTCTTCGCTTCTTTCTTCCTCTCCCAGCCGCTCCCTCTCTCTTATTTCTCACCTCTCTCACGGCGCACCCTTCTTTCTTTTCTTCTTTTCTTTCTTTCGGTTCTCACTCCCCTTTCTCTGTTTCTCGTTTCTTATCTTCTTCTCCCTTCCTTTTCTTTTAATTAAACCCTAGACCCAACTAATGTTTGCACCCCTATCCAATTACTTCCACCACTCCCTCTTTTAATTAAATTGACACTCACTTCTTTACTACCCACCACTCCTCATTTAAATCAAATACCCTATTATTTATTTTAATACAACTCACCAAATACCGCCTAATTAAATTAATTAAATAAACACCCGAATTATTTTCGGGGCGTTACAGCCTCTCCAGATGAATGCACATCAACTCAAAGGCCCGGAGGAACGCCCATGAGTTGGGATGTAGTTGGGAAGGAGCGAGGTTCAAGATCTCCAAAGCCTCTTGTTGAAAAGCAGTGAACGGGGGGCTAACGTGCATATCAAGGATCGTCACCCCGTACATAACAAATTTGAGAGCTTTCGGCTAGACGGCCACATGCTGGTCTTCAGCCATTCCCTCCACATTCCAGATCTGACTCTTCCGGGAAAGGCGGTTGACGAAGAAACTCATATCGTCCCCGGTCCTGTAAAGAGACGGGATCCCCCTCAACGCCTCCGACACCCAAGAATACTCCCGGGGAACCGCGAGAGGCAGGGACACGGGAACATTGACCGGCCCTACTCCGGCTTGGGGATATTGGTCAGAGTCACCTTCTTCATATGCGGGCTCCCCGCAAGGCCCGAGACCATCTTCATTGTTTCGGCTCTCAGCCACCTCCTCCTCACTCTCCTCCGAACTCCAACTAGTACTGCCTTGTTCCTCACGGTCGGGCTCGGCATCAGAATCACCCGATTCAAGAACCACCACCTCTGTGTTGTCTTCATCTACCGGCTCGTTGCTGGGAACCCCGGGAGACCGGTCTTCAGCTTGGGTAGGAGCGGAACCCAAGTCGTCTTGAACCTCGGGAATAGCTGACCCCGGGGGACTAGCACGAATTTCCATAGACTCTCCAAGTCCGGAAGCCATTGTTTGCGCGAAATGAGGGCGATCTGTGTCAGCAACCCGACGGGTTTGTTTCGTCCTCGCCAGATCGGTCCTGCAGAAATGGGGGCTTGATGAGTCAGGTTGATACGTAAACAGTGGGTCCACAACCAAGTCGGAACCCGACCTGACGACCCCCACTCTGTATCTACAAATGCGGGTCCAGAAAGAACCCGGTCGTGATCTAAAGGAAAAAGCAACAAAGAGAAGAGGAAACTAACCTTATGAAAATCGAAGCTCGTCGAACACTGGAGGCGGGTCGCGAACAGCAAAGGCGTCACCGAGACTCAGCACAACTCGGAAGAATGAAACAAGCTTCGGAACGACTTTAAGACCGGAAGCAGAGCGATTCGCAGAAAAACAATCCAAGTAAGGGGGATCCCCCCTCCTATTTATAGAACATTAAGAAGGCCACAAATGGGCCTGGACTTAGGCTACGTTTCCCAAGACTAGCCCCTGGACAAGCGCGTCGTTCCAAGCGCCATCATTGCCCCAATCTTCCTCGAACGACGTGTCCCATCAATGACGTTGCCAGCTGGCACAGAAATCAAGACATAGCTATGACCGGAACGCTCCGTTTCCGTTGACTCGCCCCGGTCTCTTGACCCCGCCGTGCCCGGAATCTCTCAAAGCGGTCAGCCTCGAGTCACTCGGCGCGACCTGAGTCCCTCAGATCGCCCCGGTAGGTCATAAAGTGTTTCAGGCCCGGTGAAGTCTCTAAACAACAAGTCTAGCTCGCCTTAAAGCGACCCGACTTGGGGGGCTACTGTTATGGATTGGGCCTCAATGGCCAATCCACCAATAAGGCCCAGCACCAAAGGGTCCAATTCATCCAAGGGTGGAGATTGCAGACCTAGATCCAACAGCCCTCCTCCTTCCTAGATACCTATAAATAAGCATTGAATGCTATCATTAATGGTATTCATCTCTCACTTACTCTCACTTGTAATTGACTCACTCACTGACTTGAGCGTCGGAGTGTCATTGCAGGTACCACCCCACCTCGGACCGGAGCACCAACTCAGACAACCAAGGATACACGTACCAACTATCTCGGACCGGACTACCTATCCCGAGTCGGATACGTAGCAGGAGATACGGTACCGAACAGATTCCATTAACAATTTAACACGCCGCTAAAAAGGACAAAACATTATATAAAATTAGAATTAATAAATTCAGCAATTAGATTTAGAAACGACAAAGAATATACATTAGATTAGATCTTGTCAAAAAGAAAAACATTTACGGTTTGGAATAGGATAGGGGAAAGTTAGAAGGAGGGATGGAAAGATTTTTGATAAATGTGCTTCCATCGTTTGGAATGCATGATAAGAGGAAGGAAAGAATGAGACATGTGGGCCCCATGGCCAAAAATGTTTCCACCGCAAATTGAGTAGAAAGCACCATGAAAGCGCACTTTGAAGGAAAAAGACTAAAAAAACAATGTTCTTTTATTGATGGTTGAGATTTAATATTGCTTAATTCAATTTTAACGATTCATAGCATTTTAAACAATATCCAATGGTCAATTTTAGTATTTTATCGGTGAGAGATTTGATTTACTTTCTCACTCTAGAAGCACCCACTTATGTTCCATGTTCCATGCTTTTCATTAATTTTGATTTTGCTGTTGTCAAAAAAACTAGTTTTGATTTTGTTAATTTGGTGTCTTACGTTTTTTATCTTCTCTTATATGCTTAATATTTAAATTTAAATAAATATATATTTTTTTTGGCAAAATATATATACACAAACTTCATTTTAATATAAGGGTATTTATGTCATTTAGCAAATGTATATCTTTCTTTCCTTTCACTTTCTATTTCCTTTTATCTCTACCAAACAACATAACAATCATCTCACTTTCTACTCATTTTCTACTCACTTTCATTCCTTCAACCTTCTTTCCCCTCACTTTCTTTCCTTCAACTTTCCTTTGTGAATATTTACATATCAGAAACTGGTGCCCTTCTTCCCATATTTACATATCTTATAATAAAATATTGGCTTAAATACAGTTTTGGTCCTCCTATTTTGACCAATCCACGATTTTGGTCCCTAAAGTTTTAATTTGACGATTTTGGTCCCCCTATTTTCCCAATTTGAAAAATCAAGGTCCCCCACCCCAATTTTGACTCAGTTTGACTGACTGATCCTACGTGGCAGCCCACGTGGACTGCCACGTAGGCACACCCCCCACCCCACCCCCACCCCCCCACCCCCACCCCTTCTTCTTCCTCGCTCCCCTCCCCGTCGCTCTCGCTCCCCCTCCCCCCACCCCACCGTGACCCCTCCCCCACCCCCACTGCTCCTCTCCACCTCCCCCCATCGCATCTCCTCACCCCCCATCGATCTCCACCTCCCTCTCTCTCTCGCTCACCGTGACCCCTCCCCCACCCCCCATCGATTTCCCTCTCTCGCTCACCGTCGCTCTCTCTCGCTCACCGTCGCTCTCTCTCTCCTTCGCATCTCACCGATCGCTCTCGCTCGCCGTTCTCCGCTCGCTCTCGCTCGCCGTTCGCCGCTCGCTCTCCGTTCTCTCTCTGCGTCTCTCTCTCTCTCTCTCTCTCTCTCTGCGAACTCTGGGGTGGGGGAGGGGTCACGGTGGGGTGGGGGGAAGAGGGGAACAGTGGAGGGTGGGGGGTGGGAGGGGGAACAGTGAAGGGGGAGGAGCAACGGGGAGGGGGTGGGGTTGGGGTGGGGTGGGGTCGGTGGTGGGTGGGGTGGGGTGGGGTGGGGTCGGTGGTGGGGGGGGGGTTGGGTTGGGGTGGGGTCGGTGGTGGGGGGGAGGGGGGTTCACGAGGAAGAAGAAGGGGTGGGGGTGGGGGGGGTGGGGTGGGGGGGTGTGCCTACGTGGCAGTCTACGTGGGCTGCCACGTAGGATCAGTCAGTCAAACTGAGTCAAAATTGAGGTGGGGGACCTTGATTTTTCAAATTGGGAAAATAGGGGGACCAAAATCGTCAAATTAAAACTTTAGGAACCAAAATCGTGAATTGGTCAAAATAAGGGGACCAAAACTGTATTTAAGCCTAAAATATTCTGCATTGTATTAGCCAGTTCCATAGCTGCATTACCTTTATGGGAACATAATCCAGGATTAGGCTTTGAATGGAAAAAAAATTAAAATAAACAGAGTAAGACACAGATCACGTAGCTCATCCACACAACACAATAGAGGGTTCAAGAGACAAATAAACAAAAAAAGAAGGATAAAAAGTCATAGATGTACTACTAATTAATTAAACTGATAATAATTATACCCAAAATCCCTTACACACACCATGCCAGAAGAAAACCCTAAACTAAAATCATCAACATAGCACCAAAACATAAGTAAAAAAGTCTAGAAAGATTCATTTAAGACCATTTCCCGGTGTTGAAATAGCAAGTCCAGGCCAAGTAAAGCAATCTCCACCAACAAAGCCACCTTCACCAGCTTCTAACTGCCACGTGTTTCCAACGCCAGAAGACGTAACAGCACCACCCATATGAGACCCATCTACCATTCCAGGAAAAGCCCAACCCGCTCGCCCAATCCCAAAGCCCATATCCTCAAGTCCATGTCCAAGCCCAAGCCCAAATCCACCTAAAGCCAGAAATCCAGAACCTGGAGTGTTGTTAAGTAAAGAAGTGAAACTCCCGCCACAAACGTTCACATTCTGTTTGCCGTCACCGTCAACTCCGCTTCCAAACGGAAAGGAGCCACCATGTGAAGCGGAGATTGGCATCATTGCAGGGTAGGGATGCTCAGGTGCTGAAGTCACGGCGGAAGAGGAGGATGAGGATGTAACCGCGGCGGTGTGATGAGTGCGTGAGCGCTTAGCATTTTTCCGGCTACCTCCTCCGACTGGGATGTCGCGGAGAGTGCCACCGTGAGTCCAGTACCGGCGGCAAGCCTTGCAAAAATGGCGAGGTTGAGAGTAGTTGTAGTTGTTGTAGTAGCAGAACTTAGTATTGGTAGAGTCGCAGCGAGGACAAGGGAGATTCTCTTGCTCTGGTGGCTGCGCTGCTCCGACGCGGTTTTGAGGTTTAGTTGATCGGCGGCTTTCGCCCGAATCCGACGACGGCATTTGGTTTTGAAAAGGTTGGAAGAGTGAGAAGTGAAAGAAGAGTTAAGGGGAAATGGAAGGGAGTAACGAGGGTTGATGTATTTTGAAATGTGATGGAAGAAGGGTAATGAGTGTGTGTGGGGTAATGGTGTGAGTGTGGTGGGGTAAATGGGAATGTAGAAGTGGATGGTTTTATGGGAAACAGGAGAGAGTATGTGTGGGAATGAGACGAGAGAGAGTCAGAGAGAATATGTGTGTAGTGAAAACAGAGACATTTTCTGAGGCTTATATGAGGCAGAGAGTGGGATCAGCTTTACAGTGTTCTGTTTAGCACGACATTTCAGTCGCCTAATAGGGCTGCGCCTCCCACCTCTCTCATCTCATCCAATCCAATCACGTTTATTTTTTTTTATTTATTTATTGACTGGGAATAGGTAGCTAGAACTAGAATGATGAATAACAATAAATTAATGAAGCATAATCTCGTCTGGTTACAGTGCTAGCACGGCCAGTGCATGCATTTCGCCTTGGATAGTTCATTATGAAATGTATTTGTACCCGACAAGTAAAACAAATTAACTTATTACCACAAATAAATAAATTAATTAACTCAGATTGTTGATCAAGTTAATCATGGTCAGGTTTCTTATTATATTCTTATATTCTTTTCTCCTGTCTTTTTTTCCTCATACTATCAATCAGTTTTGACGGGGAGCTCGTAGGACGGTAGGGTGTTCGGTAATGTGGTACCCATGCATCGAAGTTCGATATCTGTGTATATGGATGGATAATGTCACATTCTACCACTTTTCACCTTGCAATATTCTTCCACTAATTAAGCAAACAAAATTCAAACCATAATTGCCATTATGCGCATGTAAAAATGCACCACACTAAAAACAAGAAAAAAAAATCATATGATGTGTCATGGTTATTAGACACTTGTTGCTGTAGGAGCAGAGAATTCCGAAACCTAACTTTATTAATTAATTTCACGTCAAAAAAAATTTTTATTAATTAATTTATTGTTTATTATAGCTACTAGTATCACAGTATCTGGCGAAAAAAGAAAAGAAAAATAAGGCACTGAGAAGATATGGATTGACTGGGGGGCCAAGGTGCAAAACATAACATGTTTTCTAGTATGATTTTTGTAAAACGTGCAACTAAGAAGAGCGTCGTTGGTTTTATTTTCGGTTTGGTCACAAGAAGACAAATTCAAAAACAAAAAATAAAAATTGAAGGTAGTGAAGCGGGTAATTAGCTAGCATGGAGTGGGTGGGTACTGGGTAGGGACAGAAGCGACAGAATAATGAGTGTCGGGCAGCGTGGGGAGCAATAATTGGGTCTCCCCTCTGATTTCGGACGCGTCATGTCCGCATCAGATTCCTCCTCCGTACTCTATTTTTCTCTCTCTAATTCTATCTATCACCGGATTTTCCGCTTCACTGTAGCCATTACAAAATAGTGAACGTACTACTAACCACTGTCCTAAGCCGTTTGATAGTGATCGGACGGTGATGTTGGGGTATCAGGGGAACGACACCTGTCAATGACAGACCGGTAGTTGTCGGTGGTAGTTGTGGGTGAAGGCGCATGCGCTGCGCTATCAAAAATGGTCTCCGGCATAGACAGAGAAAGAATCATGGGTCACTGTCAATCAGGAAGAGAAACTTGAAAGTTGAAAGCTTTATTTTCTCTTGTCTAGGAGGACCCCAAAAATCACAAGAACCATCGCATTCTCTATTACTACTCCTCCAGCATTGTTATGTTTTGTGCTTATCCGTTTGGATTTGTAATTAGTAGTAGTACTACACTACTGAGTCTACTGACATATACTACTGTGCCGTGTCTCTCTTTTTCGTTTAGCTTCAACCGCCTCTTCTTCCTCTCTTCTCTTTTTGGCTTGTTATGCGCGTACAGTATTCCTTCCACTATCGATGTGAATTAGGAACTCGCGTACCTCTCTAGTCGTCTTCTCGTGTCGTGGAATGGAATATTATTATTGCTGCCACCGGAATTATTTTTTTATAGGCAATGTTAGTGGGGTGGGGAAATGTTAGTTTTCACGGGTCGAATTTGGGACCTCCTTTTTGT
This sequence comes from Astragalus membranaceus, assembly GCA_039519185.1. NCBI lineage: Eukaryota > Viridiplantae > Streptophyta > Magnoliopsida > Fabales > Fabaceae > Astragalus > Astragalus membranaceus. The sequence continues at coordinate 147,562,531 of CM076846.1, read as the reverse complement.
ATTTTTTTGGTATCTTTTAGCTCGCCAACTGAACTGCCTACTTAAGATGAATGAAATATTACTATGGAGACCTTTGGTCAATTTTTTTTTTAGGCTAAATTATAGTTTTGGTCCCTCTATTTTCAAAAATTCAGACACTTGGTCCCCTTATTTTAAAACTCAGACATTTGGTCCCCCAATTTTTAAAAATCAAATACATTTAGTCCAAAGAGGGACCAAATGTCTTTGATTTTTTAAAATTGGGGGACCAAATATCTTTGATTTTTTAAAATTGAGGGACCAAATGTCTTTGATTATTAGCCATAAAAAACTGAAAATTCCTCTTGGGACTAAATGTCTTTGATTTTTTAAAATTGGGGGACCAAATGTCTGAGTTTTAAAATAGGGGGACCAAATGTCTGAATTTTTGAAAATAGGGGGACCAAAACTATAATTTAGCCAATTTTTTATTATTGAGACCAAAAAGAATTCTCCTTGTCCAGTTTTAATGCGAATGTAATGACTAATGCAGTGCACGGGTGGCTTTTACGGTCCACCAGTCTGACAATTGGGGTACCATACTCGGATACCCTTTTTACCTGCTATTCTCTGTTTCCAGGTTTTAGTTGACTTTTCCAAGTTTAGCTTGACTTACATATTTTACCCTGCTTTAATTCTTTCTTCTATTTTTACCCCACATTGACTATTCAACTCTCTTTCTCTCAGCCTGACTATTCAACTCACTCTCTCACCATTGTAATTCCATTTCATTTCAAAACTCTCTCTCACCATGTCTTCGTTTTCATCGACTGTAAAAAGAGAGAGTCGTTGAAGTTCATCAAACCCAACCTAAAGTTCATATTTTCCAGATTCATCTCTTCGTTTCCATCGAACTCATATTGTGATTCAGCTCTTGATTTCCATCGAACACAGCCAGCGTGGTAGTGGGAGATTGAAGCAAAGTTAGGGTTTTTCGCCAACGAAGAACGGTAAGATCTGTAAATCTCTTCCAATTTCCGTTTCCGTTTCGCGTTTCACGCTTTCTCTTCATGTTTCGATTAGATCTAACCGCACTGATTTTCGATCCGTTTTTTCCTCTTTCTGATTCATCGCAATTTTCTGTATTCGTCTAGCATTGTTTGATTCCGTTAGGAAATATATGAGTTTGTTGTTGCATCTTTTGAAGAATACAAAAATATGAGTTTGTTGTTGCATTTTCTGTATTTTCCTTTTTCTGATTCATCGCATTGTGTTTTGAGTTTGTATTTGTGCTTAAAATGTGTTGCCATTGTAGCCTTCGAATCCTTCATTAAAATGTGTTGCCATTGTTTTGGGTTTGTGTTTGTGCTTAAAATGTGTTGCCATTGTAGCCTTGGAATCCTTCATTAAGTAACTCGATGTTTTCATTTTTTTCCTTATTTTTCTTTGTTAAAAGAAGAAGTCATTGCTGTGTCTTTCCTTATTTTCCATTATAGCATTGAACAGGAATGAAGTTGTAATTGTATATAAACTTAAGGTCTTGTGCACAAAGTATCACACAGGCACTTAGGTGATGGTTCTACTCAATTGCAAATGGTCTAGAATACTATTATATTTTTGATGTTGGTGTCAAAACTTGGTATAATGCAGTTGTTGACTTTGAAGCATTCCCTTTTCCAAGCGCACTAAAGATGGTTAATGTAGATTCGACAGCTGAAAATTTGCAAAGGAACGAAACACAGGTATTTTTGTAACACTCATTAAATTTGTAATTTTTTTTATGAGTTGTTGTTTTAGTTGAAGTAAATTTTGAAGGAAACCTATGTTAAATGTTTAGGGTTCGGAAGATATGTCATCTGAGGATGATTATGAAAGTATGTCAATTGAAGATGAGGTGCATTTCAATGACAACGCTGATGATGGATTTAAGTTTGATGACGAGACAGCTATTAACAGTGAGGAGGATTTAGTTAAAGTAAATGTGACAGATCTGAAATCAGTAGAGTATTTTATTAAGTTTCATTTTCCAGATATGGGTGTCGCATTTATGTTCTATAACTGGTATGGGAGCATAAAAGGTTTTTCTGCTAGAAAATGTAAGGTCATGAGGAATTCAAAGGGTGAAATTACTCAGCAGGCATTTGTATGCCACAAGGAAGGTCACAGGAAACAAAAACACTACAATAAAGAGGGTAGAATCCGAAAAGCAAAACCCGATACTAGATGTGGATGTCAGGCCAAACTTAAAGTCCATGTTGATGAAATGTCCGGGCGATGGTACATAAAATATTTCAATGATTTACACAATCACACACTTGTGTTAGAGAGGTGGACCGGCATGCTACCGGGGCATAGAAAGATGAATGACTATGACAAATATCAGATGAATATGATGAGGAGTGTTGGTATTAAGACTAACAACATATATGGATTGTTTGCCGCACAGGTTGGAGGTTTTGATAAAGTTGGGTTTATGAAGAGGGACATGTACAACGAGCAATGGAGACAAAAGAAAATCCAAACATCTGATGCAACAGCGGTGTTGGATTTTCTTGAAAGCCTATCAAAGAAGGATGAATTTTTCTATTGGAAGCATACTGTGAATGAAGAGGGAAGACTTGAGAAACTTTTTTGGTGTGATGGTGCTTGTAGGAGGGATTATTCTGTATTTGGTGATGTTTTGGCTTTTGATGCAACATACAAGAAGAATAAATACTTGTGTCCATTGGTTATATTTTCTGGAGTAAATCATCATAACCAGAGCGTAATATTTGCAGCTGCAATTGTGACAAATGAAGTTGAAGAAACATATGTTTGGTTGTTAGAAACATTGTTGGACGCGATGGGTGGCAAGAGTCCGGTCTCAGTTATAACTGATGGTCATCTTCCTATGAGAAATGCCATTAAACGTGTTTATCCAGATGCCCATCACCGTTTATGTGCATGGCACTTGTTACGTAATGCAGTAAGTAACGTTAAAGATCCAAAGTTTGTTTCAAGGTTGAAACCTTGTATGCTGGGTGATTGTGATGTAGAGGAATTTGAACGGAAGTGGGATAAGTTGGTTGCTGATTTTGGTTTGGAAGAGAATGCATGGGTTTTAGAGTTGTACGAGAAGAGAAAAATGTGGGCTACCGCACACATACGTGGAAAATTCTTTGCGGGGTTTAGGACGACTTCAAGATGTGAGGGTTTACACTCAGAATTTGGTAAATATGTTAGTGTGAGAAACAATTTGCTAGAATTCGTAGAACACTTCTTTCGTTGGTTGAACTATATGAGGTATAAAGAAGTTGAAGCCGACTTTCTTTCATCACATGGTGACCCAGTGCTCCAAACACAATATAAGTGTCTAGAAAGATCGACTGTTGAATTATATACAAGAGAGATTTTTAGTCTATTCCTACCGATTCTTCAAAAGGTTTATTTGTGCAGGGTTACTGGGTTTAAAAAAACAGAATCTGAATTCATCTACACAGTGGTGAAGGCCTGCAAAGAGGGATATGAATGGGATGTTTCTTATTCTCCGATAAGGTTGGAATTTAAGTGCTCATGTCAAAGATTGGAATCATTGGGTATTCCATGTGAACATTTGCTATACATTATTTGGTACTTGGACATAGTGCAACTTCCTGATTGTGTAGTGAAGACACGTTGGACAAAGACTGCAAAAGATTCAATTCCCCTACAAAAATTGAGCCAATCTGGTAGTGTTGACCCAACGATAGTTAGCCAGTACAAGGGTATGGTAGACGCTTGCCATAAAATGGCCATAAAGGCGTTGGAGTGCGGTAGGCCAGAGTTGGTTCAGAGGACTTATGATATTGTTATGGTGCACAGTCAGAGGTTGGACGCTGCTGCCAGAGGTGAGGAGGTTGTGTTCACAGATCTTGATCCATTTAATACTTCAGGAGTACGAACACCAAGGAAGCCACCAAGTGTGCCTAGGAGAACACCAAGGAAGCCACCAACACCAAGGAAGCCACCAACATGCAGTGTATGCAGTAGAAAAGGTCACAACAAGAGTTCATGTAGATTGCTTGATGAATCCCGCAACAATGGTGGTGATACAAACAACACTGAAGGGTTTGAAGATTGTGATTATGACAATGTTGACACGGTACGTATTTTAATTTAGAGTTATTTGTAGGTATTAAGAAAGTAATTTAGATAGTAATAATGAATGACTAGGGAGAGTATTTGTATATGATTATATATAGTTAATGGAAGTAGTCAATTTTATAAACGGTTAAAAAACAATTTTCTGTGTAAACTGACATTTTATTTTTCATTTCTTTTTGCAGAACGTAAACTGATGGTAACTGAAAAGTGATTTGCAGAACATGCTAATGGATGCTGACAATTGATTTAATATTTAATTTACATTGGGTTGCCTAATTTAGTTATTTTGGTTGTAATGGTTGTAATGTAGCATTAATGCTGACAGTTTACTTAGACATTGGTTTTATGTTTAAAACTTGATTACTTTTGCTGAGATGTTGAAACCATGACATCGATTGTGATGCATGCTTAATTTTGTTGCTTCTTTAGAATTAGGTGTATGCATGTTAAAGGTTTTGTTATGTTAGAGAAAATGCTCTTCTCATGGAAAAAACAATCCTTGAGAATTTCATATGAATGGATCAATGAAATAATGTGCATTATGTGCGTTTAATATACATTAGAATGTGATATATATGGAGAAATAGGGAATACAGCAGATGGAATCAAAATATTCGGAATCAGAACAAGCTACTAATCAAGGAGATAAATCAAACTCAAGAGTCCATTACCAGGCTCTCAAAGCCAAGCAACATCAGCTATTCAAGAGCCAAGCAACATCAGCTATTCAAGTCACAAGTCCAGACTATTCAAGTAACTTACAATAGAGAAGTAGACACTTGTAATAGACAATGATGATTTGATAAAACAAAGGGATAAGGGTTCATAGATAATCAGGATTACACTTTCATGAAAGCAAATAATCCCTAAACAAAATATTGGTCATTCATCTTGCATCTTCTCCGCAAGAAGACCACAACACATCCAAAAAACATGATTTAATCCAACATAAAATGGTCCCAGCCATTAACTAATCCTAAGACACCCAAAATAAAATAACTAAGCATCAAAATAACATCCCAATACATGATAACATTCTCTTTGTAGCTGCACTTCAAACACACAACACATCACTGACCCAGACTATCCCAAAACACTTCAGCCCTCTCTTGGATTCTTTCCCTGATTTCATTGTTAAGGCCTAGCATCAAGTTCATCGCCATCCTCATTCTTACAGAGTTCTCCTCAAGCTGATACATTGGACAAAATGACATATTTAATAAAGCAAGTAAAACATAGTTAAGTATAAAAAAATCAACTGTTCAACACAAACCACTCCACTGATTTCTGGATCAAAGTTACTGTCCATCTCAAGCCAGTCGAGCACCCAAACGCCCGAGCTTACACTGGCCAATAAAAAGCATAGGGTAATTAACTAAGGATACTAAAATATGTAATCTATTAGTTTACATCATTGTCATGAACTTACCTTTTCCCACAGTTTGGGATGCCCCTAGCCTCTGTGACTTTCCAATCATCAAAGTTCAAACACCGGCCTCTAAAAGTGTCTCCGTAGTTGCAATGGCTCACCATTTGTGCTAGCACCTCAGCCTGAAAAGTGTCCTTGTTAATTTATGTCCAGCCCAAAGTTAGTAACATGTTCATTGCCTACAGTTATGTTGCATTACTAACCACTTTCGCTATCCGAGGTTGCCTATAGTATATCTGCTCAAGAGGACACCATGAGTCCAAATGGTAAATGATACGGTTATCGCAACAGATTACCATCAAAAACTGGTGATCACCACTTTGCATAGGCACATATATCTGTTTCATGAATAATAATGTGTTATAATTTGTAAGGATAACAATAAAACTAACAATACCATCATTTCATTCTAGCACTCACATATTTTAGTTTTGGATATGCTTCCATCGATCCAACTCCTCAAATACTTTTCACACATGTGATACATAGTAGTTCCAGTAGTTCCATTGAAAATATCTCTCTCAAAGGAGGGTGGTAGAGCCCATATTGTCTTGATGTTGTAATTATTTTGAACCCACCTAGTCTTGTCACAAGCAAGGGTTATCATTGCACTGCTCACATGTTTTCCAGGGCACAAGCTCAGAAAATCACTCCTGGTAGCATAAAGGTCTCTAGACACGGCAAGTACCTCGCTGCATATGGAAAAACAGATATATATATATATATATATATATATATATATATATATATATATACAACTTATTCTATTGAAAAACACTTAACACAATATTTGATAGTCATTACCCTATATCCTGCTCAGGGTGAAACAAATACACACAAGCTTTTCGTTCCGCAAGGTCTAAGTGCATATCATGTGTAGGCCTAAATTTTAGCTTCAGCCCCTACAAAACCAACAATGTAGTTGTTCAAATAACATTAATCTCTGCAACAGATATGATTGAAAATAAAATGCTTATTAAATATGCTTATTAAAATGCTTAATAAAATGCTTATTAAATATGCTTTTAACAACTATATTTGGTATTTATAACATTTGTAAGTATAACATAAATGGTGCAAGTATTACCCTTGGAATGGTTGTCCGAATGGAACTAGTATTGTCCATTTTTGCTTCGTTTATCCTTGTCCTTGCATTGAAAACATTTCTTTCCGTTGGTTCAGGTAATCTACTATTACTGTTGAGTGCTAGCTGTTGAAGTTGTTGTGTAGACAGTGATGTCGGTGTCGGTGATGGTGATGGTGTTTGAAAAAGTTTCTTAGCAAGTTGTTCCTCACCAACACGTGAAGACCCCCCAAGAACAAGTTCCTTTAAAGAAAGTGATAACAAAATATTTATGCATTGCACAATAAAAGGTATAATGGTATAAGCTTAAAGTATGTTAAGTTGTTGATGCTTACCTTGTGACGTGAACTTTTGTTTTCAATAGTAGACACCAATGTCTCAGCTGATTTCCCCTTATCCTTAGAAGAACTACGAGTCCAAGAGCTAGGTAAGTCTGGTTTGCATATGCTCAGAATGTTGTTTATCTTTTTTGAAGCAGTTGGGCGACAAATTTTCTTTCCTGCATTTTCTTCTTCATCATCAGTAATTGATAGAATGACGTTTCTGATATCTTCATCACTGAAGTCTGGAACATATGCCTTCCTCTTGCCAGCAGATCCAAAGATGTCCCCAGCATCTTGGACAACACTCATCTCATTGAAGGCATTGTTGTTGTTATCAGAAAAAATGCCTTTCTTTAATGTTCCTTCATGGGTTGGGGTTTCATAGGTGGGGGTGGGGGTTTCATGTTTGGGGGTGAAAATGAAAATCTCAAGCTTCCTTAGAGTTGCTTGCATGGCAACTGACGCAGAAGTTAGTTCATGAAGCATTTGAAAGTTAGCTTGGAGACCATTCTTAAGTTCACGGATTGATGCAACTACATCATTCAATGTAGGCTCTGATGGTGCTGTTTCAGAATCAGTTTCAGGTACAGTTTCAGTTGCATGGTTGTTGTCACAAACATCCGTATTCTCCATAGGTGAAATGAGTGCCATTTTCAGCAGAAAAAACTTGAACAGTTTGGGACTGGATGAAGAAGCAAAGTGGTGGTGGTTTACCAATAGCTGGGATTATTTAAGTCATCCTTGGACCTTGAAGGTGGACAAAATGGTGACCATATCAAGAGCTTCAGAGCATGCATGGTCTAGGTTGCACCAAATGAGCAAAATCAGTAGACTATTACCAGAAAAATGAAGTGATAAATCTCCTATTTTTGTGCAACAAGAAAATAAAAAAGTTCAAATCTGCTTCCTGCTGTATGCGTTTTCACGGTGTAAGGCCCTAAGCTTACAAACTAAGCATTTTTTATTTTAAATATGCTTTGGGCAGTGTATAATGCCGTCAACATCCACATTAAATGTTGTAGGAAAAGGTTTTTTAAGGTTTCATGTAATGTATGTAAACCTAACGGTTAAGGGATTGGTTTGTTCTCAACTACCAAAACTTATAATTTTCATTATTGTGAGTATCTCAACAAACTAACTAACCGAGGGAGCTAACTACTATCTGCATATGTGAAATGTTTTATTTTTTTTAAACCTAAAAGTTATAATTATAATGTTATATAAACTTAAATTCCGCTACTAGAGCACAAATGAACAATTTAATAACAAAGAATAGCTGAAATGTTTTATATTTTTTAAACCGTAATCATAAACTATCAACTAATCCTAATTCATAGTAGTCAACAACATGAAAAAAACCATTGCACATATCACTCCTAACACTAGGCATGTAACAACAACAATCTTCATTTGGCCCTTAGTTGATTTGTGATGTTCATGCATTTCAACCAAATTTTTCCTCAATGACTTCAGCTCCATATCTTTTTCACGAAGTTCCATATCCTTTCCACGAACCTCAATATCCTTTTCACGACAACGTAGACATTCTTCTTCAGTGACATAATCTTGAAACCAATCTTCATACCACATGTGATAATTGCATCCACGCTCGACACCAGTACCCTAAATCAATAATAATTAATTTGGTAAAACAGAACAAGTTAAGGGACTAATTTGATACTCATAAAAATGTTAAGGACATAAGTTCATCTTTCTCACCCCGTAATTCCTGCAACCCCAAAATTTCCTGCCTTTGTTAACGCCTTCTTTGCTCACAACTCGAACAACGATCTGAACTCCGCAACAACAAGCAGGTCCTTCAATTGAGCGACGTCCGCTTGAAATGGAATTGAAGCTTCTTGAGTTCGAACCGTAACTTCGTGAAGCCATGGGTTGAAGCTTCTAAGGTTTTATGTTGTTGAGTTGCTTGAGTTCATCCTCAAAGTGATACTAGTATGTTGCACCAAACTTTAAATGATATGTCCAATAAATGTGATTCAATAATGTTGGTGGAGTATTAAATATCCATATGGTTGTAACAACTATATCCATATTCAACGACTCTGTACTATATATATGATATATAATACATATGATATATATATATATATATATGATATACTAATAACCAGAGTGTGGGGTTCAACGGTTGAGGTTGATCCTCCCTTAACCAAGGGTTGGGGGTTCGATCCCCGCCTTGGGTACGGAGCTGCCCCTCGAGGCACCTACAATGAGTGAGAGATTAGTCACTGCTCTCCGTGCGGTCGATACCCGGGTTTACCCAAAAAATATGATATACTAATAGGTGATATACACGTATCATTTCTTTTCAACAAAAAATAGTTTTATAATTTCGTGATATAATAAATAAATGGGAAAGCAAAATATATAATTTTGTTAATAAAGTTAAATTAAATTGTACTATGACAGTGCCATGGGTTGCCGGCCTTGGTGGTTTTTTTTGTACTTTCGTGTTATGTAATAGTCAACATCATCACAATGACATAAAGCAAAATGCCAAAAACTAGCCTAGGTACAAGGACAACAAATTAACTCCACTCTTTATTAAAAGTTAAAACCAATAAATCGAATAAAGGTGAGTGGCTGGGATGGTGCTGTCGTTGGTGGGTGGGTGGGTGGGCGGAGGGAGCATAAGTGATTGGTTGGGATGGGATGGTGTGGATCCCACAAATAGAAAGTGAAGGAGAGTGAAGGATTAATTCTTTTATGAGAAGAATTATTTTTGTTTTAATTTTCGGCATCATTAAGCAGTTGAAATTGTAATGAGATAGTTTACCAATATGTTATTCGCATATGTTATCAATTAGTAATCAATATGCGAATAAACCCTTCAATTTGCAACCATAAAGTAGATAAAAAAGGAGTTTCAAATAAAAAATTGATAAATAAATATTAAAACTAAAAATGTAAATTATCGGCTTCAAACAAACAATTTCTAGGTTTCACATTCACCAACTTCGTCTTCAACAACCTCGAGACGTACAAAATTTTCATTCGACTGGCTACGAAAACGAAGACGGTGTGCAGAGGGAATTTGAAGGGTTTCAATGAGACCGTACCAACCAAAGCCTATATAGCAATTTTTAGAAGACCCTCGTCCGCGAACCGAGTTTTCTACCCACAACAAAAACCACAGTTCCATTTCACCGGATGGTAGCATTACATTTACATGCTTTTGGTTGACGACAAACAACCTCTTCATAGCATCTACAGGTACATACTGGTACAGAGGTATAATTTAATACGTCAATGATATGTATAAACTTTTACCATAATTCATAAGGTATTAGTAGGAAATAAAAAATACTTACGAGTGGCGTTTTCCCTCTCCCCCACTCTCTCTCACTAACCTACACTCTCTCTCACTCTCCCTCACTCTCTATTAGTTTCTCAACTACTATCTCACACACAGTCAGTTTCACTCTCCCTCACTCTGTCTCACTAACCCATACTCTCTGTCATATTCTCAACTACTGTCTCACACACAGTCACTTTCACTCTCCCTCACTCTCTCTCACTCTCTATTAGTTTCTCAACTACTATCTCACACACAGTCACTTTCACTCTCCCTCACTCTCTCTCACTAACCCATACTCTCTGTCAGATTCTCAACTACTGTCTCACACACAGTCACTTTCACTTTCCCTCACTCTCCCTCACTCTCTCTCACTCTCTATTAGTTTTCAACTACTTTTTCACACACAGTCACTTTCACTCTCCCTCACTCTCTCACACTCTCTCACTAACCCACACTCTCTGTCAGTTTCTCAACTACTATATCACACAAAGTCACTTTCACTTTCCCTCACTCTCCGTCACTCTCTCTCACTCTCTATTAGTTTCTCAACTACTATCTCACACACAGTCACTTTCACTCTCCCTCACTCTATCTCACTCTCTGTGAGTTTCTCAACTACTATCTCACACACAGTCACTTTCACTCTCTCTCACTCTCTCTCACTAACCCATACTCTCTGTCAGATTCTCAACAACTGTCTCACACACAGTCACTTTCACTCTCCCTCACTCTCTCTCACTCTCTATTAGTTTCTCAACTACTATCTCACACACCGTCACTTTCACTCTCCCTCACTCTCTCTCACTAACCCATACTCTCTGTCAGATTCTCAACTACTGTCTCACACACAGTCACTTTCACTTTCCCTCACTCTCCCTCACTCTCTCTCACTCTCTATTAGTTTTCAACTACTTTTTCACACACAGTCACTTTCACTCTCCCTCACTCTCTCACACTCTCTCACTAACCCACACTCTCTGTCAGTTTCTCAACTACTATATCACACAAAGTCACTTTCACTTTCCCTCACTCTCCGTCACTCTCTCTCACTCTCTCTTAGTTTCTCAACTACTATCTCACACACAGTCACTTTCACTCTCCCCCACTCTCTCTCACTAACCTACACTCTCTCTCACTCTCTCTCACTCTCAATTAGTTTCTCAACTACTATCTCACACACAGTCACTTTCACTCTCTCTCACTAACCCATACTCTCTGTCAGATTCTCAACAACTGTCTCACACACAGTCACTTTCACTCTCCCTCACTCTCTCTCACTCTCTATTAGTTTCTCAACTACTATCTCACACACAGTCACTTTCACTCTCCCTCACTCTATCTCACTCTCTGTCAGTTTCTCAACTACTATCTCACACACAGTCACTTTCACTCTCCCTCACTCTCTCACACTCTCTCACTAACCCACACTCTCTGTCAGTTTCTCAACTACTATATCACACAAAGTCACTTTCACTTTCCCTCACTCTCCGTCACTCTCTCTCACTCTCTCTTAGTTTCTCAACTACTATCTCACACACAGTCACTTTCACTCTCCCCCACTCTCTCTCACTAACCTACACTCTCTCTCACTCTCTCTCACTCTCTAATAGTTTCTCAACTACTATCTCACACACAGTCACTTTCACTCTCTCTCACTAACCCATACTCTCTGTCAGATTCTCAACAACTGTCTCACACACAGTCACTTTCACTCTCCCTCACTCTCTCTCACTCTCTATTAGTTTCTCAACTACTATCTCACACACAGTCACTTTCACTCTCCCTCACTCTATCTCACTCTCTGTCAGTTTCTCAACTACTATCTCACACACAGTCACTTTCACTCTCTCTCACTCTCTCTCACTAACCCATACTCTCTGTCAGATTCTCAACAACCGTCTCACACACAGTCACTTTCACTCTCCGTCTCTCTCTCTCACTCTCTCTTAGTTTCTCAACTACTATTTCACACACAGTCACTTTCACTCTCCCCCACTCTCTCTCACTAACCTACACTCTCTCTCACTCTCCCTCACTCTCTATTAGTTTCTCAACTACTATCTCACACACAGTCACTTTCACTCTCTCTCACTCTCTCTCACTAACCCATACTCTCTGTCAGATTCTCAACAACTGTCTCACACACAGTCACTTTCACTCCTTGTCACTCTCTCTCACTCTCTCTTAGTTTCTCAACTACTATTTCACACACAGTCACTTTCACTCTCCCCCACTCTCTCTCACTAACCTACACTCTCTCTCACTCTCCCTCACTCTCTATTAGTTTCTCAACTACTATCTCACACACAGTCACTTTCACTCTCCCTCACTCTGTCTCACTAACCCATACTCTCTGTCATATTCTCAACTACTATTTCACACACAGTCACTTTCACTCTCCCCCACTCTCTCTCACTCTCCCTCACTCTCTATTACTTTCTCAACTACTATCTCACACACAGTCACTTTCACTCTCCCTCACTCTCTCTCACTAACCCATACTCTCTGTCAGATTCTCAACTACTGTCTCACACAAAGTCACTTTCACTTTCCCTCACTCTCCCTCACTCTCTCTCTCTCTATTAGTTTTCAACTACTTTTTCACACACAGTCACTTTCACTCTCCCCCACTCTCTCACACTCTCTCACTAACCCACACTCTCTGTCAGTTTCTCAACTACTATATCACACAAAGTCACTTTCACTTTCCCTCACTCTCCGTCACTCTCTCTCACTCTCTCTTAGTTTCTCAACTACTATCTCACACACAGTCACTTTCACTCTCCCCCACTCTCTCTCACTAACCTACACTCTCTCTCACTCTCTCTCTCACTCTCTATTAGTTTCTCAACTACTATCTCACACACAGTCACTTTCACTCTCTCTCACTCTCTCTCACTAACCCATACTCTCTGTCAGATTCTCAACAACTGTCTCACACACAGTCACTTTCACTCTCCCTCACTCTCTCTCACTCTCTATTAGTTTCTCAACTACTATCTCACACACAGTCACTTTCACTCTCCCTCACTCTATCTCACTCTCTGTCAGTTTCTCAACTACTATCTCACACACAGTCACTTTCACTCTCTCTCACTCTCTCTCACTAACCCATACTCTCTGTCAGATTCTCAACAACTGTCTCACACACAGTCACTTTCACTCTCCGTCACTCTCTCTCACTCTCTCTTAGTTTCTCAACTACTATTTCACACACAGTCACTTTCACTCTCCCCCACTCTCTCTCACTAACCTACACTCTCTCTCACTCTCCCTCACTCTCTATTAGTTTCTCAACTACTATCGCACACACAGTCCCTTTCACTCTCTCTCACTCTCTCTCACTAACCCATACTCTCTGTCAGATTCTCAACAACTGTCTCACACACAGTCACTTTCACTCTCCGTCACTCTCTCTCACTCTCTCTTAGTTTCTCAACTACTATTTCACACACAGTCACTTTCACTCTCCCGCACTCTCTCTCACTAACCTACACTCTCTCTCACTCTCCCTCACTCTCTATTCGTTTCTCAACTACTATCTCACACACAGTCACATTCACTCTCCCTCACTCTGTCTCACTAACCCATACTCTCTGTCATATTCTCAACTACTATTTCACACACAGTCACTTTCACTCTCCCCCACTCTCTCTCACTAACCTACACTCTCCCTCACTCTCTATTAGTTTCTCAACTACTATCTCACACACAGTCACTTTCACTCTCCCTCACTCTCTCTCACTTACCCTTACTCTCTGTCAGATTTCCAACAACTGTCTCACACACAGTCACTTTCACTCTCTGTCAGTCTCTCTCACTCTCTCTTAGTTTCTTAACTACTATTTCACACACGGTCACTTTCACTCTCCCCCACTCTCTCTCACTAACCTACACTCTCTCTCACTCTCCCTCACTCTCTATTAGTTTCTCAACTACTATCTCACACACAGTCACTTTCACTCTCCCTCACTCTATCTCACTAACCCATACTCTCTGTCATATTCTCAACTACTGTCTCACACACAGTCACTTTCACTCTCCCTCACTCTCTCTCACTCTCTATTAGTTTCTCAACTACTATCTCACACACAGTCACTTTCACTCTCCCTCCCTCTCTTTCACTAACCCATACTCTCTGTCAGATTCTCAACTACTGTCTCACACACAGTCACTTTCACTTTCCCTCACTCTCCCTCACTCTCTCTCACTCTCTATTAGTTTTCAACTACTTTTTCACACAAAGTCACTTTCACTTTCCCTCACTCTCCGTCACTCTCTCTCACTCTCTCTTAGTTTCTCAACTACTACTTCACACACAGTCACTTTCACTCTCCCCCACTCTCTCTCACTAACCTACACTCTCTCTCACTCTCCCTCACTCTCTATTAGTTTCTCAACTACTATCTCACACACAGTCACTTTCACTCTCCCTCACTCTCTCTCACTAACCCATACTCTCTGTCATATTCTTAACTACTATTTCACCCACAGTCACTTTCACTCTCCCCCACTCTCTCTCACTAACCTACACTCTCTCTCACTCTCCCTCACTCTATATTAGTTTCTCAACTACTATCTCACACACAGTCACTTTCACTCTCCCTCACTCTCTCTCACTAACCCATACTCTCTGTCAGATTCTCAACAACTGTCTCACACACAGTCATTTTCACTCTCTCTCACTCTCTCTTATTTTCTCAACTACTATTTCACACACAGTCACTTTCACTCTCCCCCACTCTCTCTCACTAACCTACACTCTCTCTCACTCTCCCTCACTCTCTATTAGTTTCTCAACTACTATCTCACACACAGTCACTTTCACTCTCTCTCACTCTCTCTCACTAACCCATACTCTCTGTCAGATTCTCAACAACTGTCTCACACACAGTCACTTTCACTCTCCGTCACTCTCTCTCACTCTCCCTCACTCTCTATTAGTTTCTCAACTACTATCTCACACACAGTCACTTTCACTCTCCCTCACTCTGTCTCACTAACCCATACTCTCTGTCATATTCTCAACTACTGTCTCACACACAGTCACTTTCACTCTCCCTCACTCTCTCTCACTCTCTATTAGTTTCTCAACTACTATCTCACACACAGTCACTTTCACTCTCCCTCACTCTCTTTCACTAACCCATACTCTCTATCAGATTCTCAACTACTGTCTCACACACAGTCACTTTCACTTTCCCTCACTCTCCCTCACTCTCTCTCACTCTCTATTAGTTTTCAACTACTTTTTCACACATAGTCACTTTCACTTTCCCTCACTCTCCGTCACTCTCTCTCACTCTCTCTTAGTTTCTCAACTACTATTTCACACACGGTCACTTTCACTCTCCCCCACTCTCTCTCACTAACCTACACTCTCTCTCACTCTCCCTCACTCTCTATTAGTTTCTCAACTACTATCTCACACACAGTCACTTTCACTCTCCCTCACTCTCTCTCACTAACCCATACTCTCTGTCATATTCTCAACTACTATTTCACACACAGTCACTTTCACTCTCCCCCACTCTCTCTCACTAACCTACACTCTCTCTCACTCTCCCTCACTCTCTATTAGTTTCTCAACTACTATCTCACACACAGTCACTTTCACTCTCCCTCACTCTCTCTCACTAACCCATACTCTCTGTCAGATTCTCAACAACTGTCTCACACACAGTCACTTTCACTCTCCGTCACTCTCTCTCACTCTCTCTTAGTTTCTCAACTACTATTTCACACACAGTCACTTTCACTCTCCCCCACTCTCTCTCACTAACCTACACTCTCTCTCACTCTCCCTCACTCTCTATTAGTTTCTCAACTACTATCTCACACACAGTCACTTTCACTCTCTCTCACTCTCTCTCACTAACCCATACTCTCTGTCAGATTCTCAACAACTGTCTCACACACAGTCACTTTCACTCTCCGTCACTCTCTCTCACTCTCTCTTAGTTTCTCAACTACTATTTCACACACAGTCACTTTCACTCTCCCCCACTCTCTCTCACTAACCTACACTCTCTCTCACTCTCCCTCACTCTCTATTAGTTTCTCAACTACTATCTCACACACAGTCACTTTCACTCTCCCTCACTCTGTCTCACTAACCCATACTCTCTGTCATATTCTCAACTACTATTTCACACACAGTCACTTTCACTCTCCCCCACTCTCTCTCACTAACCTACACTCTCTCTCACTCTCCCTCACTCTCTATTAGTCTCTCAACTACTATCTCACACACAGTAATTTTCACTCTCTCTCACTCTCTGTCACTAACCCATACTCTCTGTCAGACTCTCAACAACTGTCTCACACACAGTCACTTTCACTCTCCGTCACTCTCTCACTCTCTCTTAGTTTCTCAACTACTATTTCACACACAGTCACTTTCACTCTCCCCCACTCTCTCTCACTAACCTACACTCTCTCTCACTCTCCCTCACTCTCTATTAGTTTCTCAACTACTATCTCACACACAGTCACTTTCACTCTCCCTCACTCTGTCTCACTAACCCATACTCTCTGTCATATTCTCAACTACTATTTCACACACAGTCACTTTCACTCTCCCCCACTCTCTCTCACTAACCTACACTCTCTCTCACTCTCCCTCACTCTCTATTAGTTTCTCAACTACTATCTCACACACAGTCACTTTCACTCTCCCTCACTCTCTCTCACTAACCCATACTCTCTGTCAGATTCTCAACAACTGTCTCACACACAGTTACTTTCACTCTCCGTCACTCTCTCTCACTCTCTCTTAGTTTCTCAACTACTATCTCACACACAGTCACTTTCACTCTCCGTCACTCTCTCACTCTCTATTAGTTTCTCAACTACTATTTCACACACAGTCACTTTCACTCTCCCCCACTCTCTCTCACTAACCTACACTCTCTCTCTCACTCTCCCTCACTCTCTATTAGTTTCTCAACTACTATCTCACACACAGTCACTTTCACTCTCCCTCACTCTGTCTCACTAACCCATACTCTCTGTCATATTCTCAACTACTGTCTCACACACAGTCACTTTCACTCTCCCTCACTCTCTCTCACTCTCTATTAGTTTCTCAACTACTATCTCACACACAGTCACTTTCACTCTCCCTCACTCTCTCTCACTAACCCATACTCTCTGTCAGATTCTCAACTACTGTCTCACACACAGTCACTTTCACTTTCCCTCACTCTCCCTCACTCTCTCTCACTCTCTATTAGTTTTCAACTACTTTATCACACAAAGTCACTTTCACTTTCCCTCACTCTCCGTCACTCTCTCTCACTCTCTCTTAGTTTCTCAACTACTATTTCACACACAGTCACTTTCACTATCCCCCACTCTCTCTCACTAACCTACACTCTCTCTCACTCTCCCTCACTCTCTATTAGTTTCTCAACTACTATCTCACACACAGTCACTTTCACTCTCCCTCACTCTCTCTCACTAACCCATACTCTCTGTCATATTCTCAACTACTATTTCACACACAGTCACTTTCACTCTCCCCCACTCTCTTTCACTAACCTACACTCTCTCTCACTCTCCCTCACTCTCTATTAGTTTCTCAACTACTATCTCACACACAGTCACTTTCACACTTCTCTCACTCTCTCTCACTAACCCATACTCTCTGTCAGATTCTCAACAACTGTCTCACACACAGTCACTTTCACTCTCCGTCACTCTCTCTCACTCTCTCTTAGTTTCTCAACTACTATTTCACACACAGTCACTTTCACTCTCCCCCACTCTCTCTCACTAACCTACACTCTCTCTCACTCTCCCTCACTCTCTATTAGTTTCTCAACTACTATCTCACACACAGTCACTTTCACTCTCTCTCACTCTCTCTCACTAACCCATACTCTCTGTCAGATTCTCAACAACTGTCTCACACACAGTCACTTTCACTCTCCGTCACTCTCTCTCACTCTCTCTTAGTTTCTCAACTACTATTTCACACACAGTCACTTTCACTCTCCCCCACTCTCTCTCACTAACCTACACTCTATCTCACTCTCCCTCACGCTCTATTAGTTTCTCAACTACTATCTCACACACAGTCACTTTCACTCTCCCTCACTCTGTCTCACTAACCCATACTCTCTGTCATATTCTCAACTACTATTTCACACACAGTCACTTTCACTCTCCCCCACTCTCTCTCACTAACCTACACTCTCTCTCACTCTCCCTCACTCTCTATTAGTTTCTCAACTACTATCTCACACACAGTCACTTTCACTCTCCCTCACTCTCTCTCACTAACCCATACTCTCTGTCAGATTCTCAACAACTGTCTCACACACAGTCACTTTCACTCTCCGTCACTCTCTCTCACTCTCTCTTAGTTTCTCAACTACTATTTCACACACAGTCACTTTCACTCTCCCCCACTCTCTCTCACTAACCTACACTCTCTCTCACTCTCCCTCACTCTCTATTAGTTTCTCAACTACTATCTCACACACAGTCACTTTCACTCTCTCTCACTCTCTCTCACTAACCCATACTCTCTGTCAGATTCTCAACAACTGTCTCACACACAGTCACTTTCACTCTCCGTCACTCTCTCTCACTCTCTCTTAGTTTCTCAACTACTATCTCACACACAGTCACTTTCACTCTCCCTCACTCTGTCTCACTAACCCATACTCTCTGTCATATTCTCAACTACTGTCTCACACACAGTCACTTTCACTCTCCCTCACTCTCTCTCACTCTCTATTAGTTTCTCAACTACTATCTCACACACAGTCACTTTCACTCTCCCTCACTCTCTCTCACTAACCCATACTCTCTGTCAGATTCTCAACTACTGTCTCACACACAGTCACTTTCACTTTCCCTCACTCTCCCTCACTCTCTCTCACTCTCTATTAGTTTTCAACTACTTTTTCACACAAAGTCACTTTCACTTTCCCTCACTCTCCGTCACTCTCTCTCACTCTCTCTTAGTTTCTCAACTACTATTTCACACACAGTCACTTTCACTCTCCCCCACTCTCTCTCACTAACCTACACTCTCTCTCACTCACTCTCCCTCACTCTCTATTAGTTTCTCAACTACTATCTCACACACAGTCACTTTCACTCTCCCCCACTCTCTCTCACTAACCTACACTCTCTCTCACTCTCCCTCACTCTCTATTAGTTTCTCAACTACTATCTCACACACAGTCACTTTCACTCTCCCTCACTCTGTCTCACTAACCCATACTCTCTGTCATATTCTCAACTACTATTTCACACACAGTCACTTTCACTCTCCCCCACTCTCTCTCACTAACCTACACTCTCTCTCACTCTCCCTCACTCTATTAGTTTCTCAACTACTAGCTCACACACAGTCACTTTCACTCTCCCTTACTCTCTCTCACTAACCCATACTCTCTGTCAGATTCTCAACTACTGTCTCACACACAGTCACTTTCACTTTCCCTCACTCTCCCTCACTCTCTCTCACTCTCTATTAGTTTTCAACTACTTTTTCACACACAGTCACTTTCACTCTCCCTCACTCTCTCACACTCTCTCACTAACCCACACTCTCTTTCAGTTTCTCAACTACTATATCACACAAAGTCACTTTCACTTTCCCTCACTCTCCGTCCCTCTCTCTCACTCTCTCTTAGTTTCTCAACTACTATCTCACACACAGTCACTTTCACTCTCCCCCACTCTCTCTCACTAACCTACACACTCTCTCTCTCTCTCTCACTCTCTATTAGTTTCTCAACTACTATCTCACACACAGTCACTTTCACTCTCTCTCACTCTCTCTCACTAACCCATACTCTCTGTCAGATTCTCAACAACTGTCTCACACACAGTCACTTTCACTCTCCCTCACTCTCTCTCACTCTCTATTAGTTTCTCAACTACTATCTCACACACAGTCACTTTCACTCTCCCTCACTCTATCTCACTCTCTGTCAGTTTCTCAACTACTATCTCACACACAGTCACTTTCACTCTCTCTCACTCTCTCTCACTAACCCATACTCTCTGTCAGATTCTCAACAACTGTCTCACACACAGTCACTTTCACTCTCCGTCACTCTCTCTCACTCTCTCTTAGTTTCTCAACTACTATTTCACACACAGTCACTTTCACTCTCCCCCACTCTCTCTCACTAACCTACACTCTCTCTCACTCTATCTCACTCTCTATTAGTTTCTCAACTACTATCTCACACACAGTCACTTTCACTCTCTCTCACCCTCTCTCACTAACCCATACGCTCTGTCCGATTCTCAACAACTGTCTCACACACAGTCACTTTCACTCTCCGTCACTCTCTCTCACTCTCTCTTAGTTTCTCAACTACTATTTCACACACAGTCACTTTCACTCTCCCCCACTCTCTCTCACTAACCTACACTCTCTCTCACTCTCCCTCACTCTCTATTAGTTTCTCAACTACTATCTCACACACAGTCACTTTCACTCTCCCTCACTCTGTCTCACTAACCCATACTCTCTGTCATATTCTCAAGTACTATTTCACACACAGTCACTTTCACTCTCCCCCACTCTCTCTAACTAACCTACACTCTCTCTCACTCTCCCTCACTCTCTATTAGTTTCTCAACTACTATCTCACACACAGTCACTTTCACTCTCCCTCACTCTCTCTCACTAACCCATACTCTCTGTCAGATTCTCAACAACTGTCTCACACACAGTCAATTTCACTCTCCGTCACTCTCTCTCACTCTCTCTTAGTTTCTCAACTACTATTTCACACACAGTCACTTTCACTCTCCCCCACTCTCTCTCACTAACCTACACTCTCTCTCACTCTCCTTCACTCTCTATTAGTTTCTCAACTACTATCTCACACTCAATCACTTTCACTCTCCCTCACTCTGTCTCACTAACCCATACTCTCTGTCATATTCTCAACTACTGTCTCACACACAGTCACTTTCACTCTCCCTCACTCTCTCTCACTCTCTATTAGTTTCTCAACTACTATCTCACACACAGTCACTTTCACTCTCCCTCACTCTCTCTCACTAACCCATACTCTCTGTCAGATTCTCAACTACTGTCTCACACACAGTCACTTTCACTTTCCCTCACTCTCCCCCACTCTCTCTCACTCTCTATTAGTTTTCAACTACTTTTTCACACAAAGTCACTTTCACTTTCCCTCACTCTCCGTCACTCTCTCTCACTCTCTCTTAGTTTCTCAACTACATTTCACACACAGTCACTTTCACTCTCCCCCACTCTCTCTCACTAACCTACACTCTCTCTCACTCTCCCTCACTCTCTATTAGTTTCTCAACTACTATCTCACACACAGTCACTTTCACTCTCCCTCACTCTCTCTCACTAACCCATACTCTCTGTCATATTCTCAACTACTATTTCACACACAGTCACTTTCACTCTCTCCCACTCTCTCTCACTAACCTACACTCTCTCTCACTCTCCCTCACTCTCTATTAGTTTCTCAACTACTATCTCACACACAGTCACTTTCACTCTCCCTCATTCTCTCTCACTAACCCTTACTCTCTGTCAGATTCTCAACAACTGTCTCACACACAGTCACTTTCACTCTCCGTCACTCTCTCTCACTCTCTCTTAGTTTCTCAACTACTATTTCACACACAGTCACTTTCACTCTCCCCCACTCTCTCTCACTAACCTACACTCTCTCTCACTCTCCCTCACTCTCTATTAGTTTCTCAACTACTATCTCACACACAGTCACTTTCACTCTCTCTCACTCTCTCTCACTAACCCATACTCTCTGTCAGATTCTCAACAACTGTCTCACACACAGTCACTTTCACTCTCCGTCACTGTCTCTCACTCTCTCTTAGTTTCTCAACTACTATTTCACACACAGTCAGTTTCACTCTCCCCCACTCTCTCTCACTAACCTACACTCTCTCTCACTCTCCCTCACTCTCTATTAGTTTCTCAACTACTATCTCACACACAGTCACTTTCACTCTCCCTCACTCTGTCTCACTAACCCATACTCTCTGTCATATTCTCAACTACTGTCTCACACACAGTCACTTTCACTCTCTCTCACTAACCCATACTCTCTGTCAGATTCTCAACAACTGTCTCACACACAGTCACTTTCACTCTCCCTCACTCTCTCTCACTCTCTATTAGTTTCTCAACTACTATCTCACACACAGTCACTTTCACTCTCCCTCACTCTATCTCACTCTCTGTCAGTTTCTCAACTACTATCTCACACACAGTCACTTTCACTCTCTCTCACTCTCTCTCACTAACCCATACTCTCTGTCAGATTCTCAACAACTGTCTCACACACAGTCACTTTCACTCTCCGTCTCTCTCTCTCACTCTCTCTTAGTTTCTCAACTACTATTTCACACACAGTCACTTTCACTCTCCCCCACTCTCTCTCACTAACCTACACTCTCTCTCACTCTCCCTCACTCTCTATTAGTTTCTCAACTACTATCTCACAGACAGTCACTTTCACTCTCCCTCACTCTCTCTCACTAACCCATACTCTCTGTCAGATTCTCAACAACTGTCTCACACACAGTCACTTTCACTCTCCGTCACTCTCTCTCACTCTCTCTTAGTTTCTCAACTACTATTTCACACACAGTCACTTTCACTCTCCCCCACTCTCTCTCACTAACCTACACTCTCTCTCACTCTCCCTCACTCTCTATTAGTTTCTCAACTACTATCTCACACACAGTCACTTTCACTCTCCCTCACTCTGTCTCACTAACCCATACTCTCTGTCATATTCTCAACTACTGTCTCACACACAGTCACTTTCACTCTCCCTCACTCTCTCTCACTCTCTATTAGTTTCTCAACTACTATCTCACACACAGTCACTTTCACTCTCCCTCACTCTCTCTCACTAACCCATACTCTCTGTCAGATTCTCAACTACTGTCTCACACACAGTCACTTTCACTTTCCCTCACTCTCCCTCACTCTCTCTCACTCTCTATTAGTTTTCAACTACTTTTTCACACAAAGTCACTTTCACTTTCCCTCACTCTCCGTCACTCTCTCTCACTCTCTCTTAGTTTCTAAACTACTATTTCACACACAGTCACTTTCACTCTCCCCCACTCTCTCTCACTAACCTACACTCTCTCTCACTCTCCCCCACTCTCTATTAGTTTCTCAACTACTATCTCACACACAGTCACTTTCACTCTCCCTCACTCTCTCTCACTAACCCATACTCTCTATCATATTCTCAACTACTATTTCACACACAGTCACTTTCACTCTCCCCCAGTCTCTCTCACTAACCTACACTCTCTCTCACTCTCCCTCACTCTCTCTCACTCTCCCTCACTCTCTATTAGTTTCTCAACTACTATCTCACACACAGTCACTTTCACTCTCCCTCACTCTCTCTCACTAACCCATACTCTCTGTCAGATTCTCAACAACTGTCTCACACACTGTCACTTTCACTCTCCGTCACTCTCTCTCACTCTCTCTTAGTTTCTCAACTACTATTTCACACACAGTCACTTTCACTCTCCCCCACTCTCTCTCACTAACCTACACTCTCTCTCACTCTCCCTCACTCTCTATTAGTTTCTTAACTACTATCTCACACACAGTCACTTTCACTCTCCCTCACTCTGTCTCACTAACCCATACTCTCTGTCATATTCTCAACTACTGTCTCACACACAGTCACTTTCACTCTCCCTCACTCTCTCTCACTCTCTATTAGTTTTCAACTACTTTTTCACACACAGTCACTTTCACTCTCCCTCACTCTCTCACACTCTCTCTCTCACTAACCCACACTCTCTGTCAGTTTCTCAACTACTATATCACACAAAGTCACTTTCACTTTCCCTCACTCTCTGTCACTCTCTCTCACTCTCTCTTAGTTTCTCAACTACTATTTCACACACAGTCACTTTCACTCTCCCCCACTCTCTCTCACTAACCTACACTCTCTCTCACTCTCCCTCACTCTCTATTAGTTTCTCAACTACTATCTCACACACAGTCTTTTTCACTCTCCGTTGGTATGGCTTTCGATACCAAAACTTTTGCGGCGGATATATTTTCTAATTCGGTAATTGTATTTATCATGTACTAGTAATTTGTGTTTGATATTTATTTATGTTTTAAACTAATCTTACATGCTAATTTTTCTTGTCTATCAGATGGATATCCTTCTTATCCTGCTTCTATTGTTCTTGATAGTGATGGTACTGCGTATATAGAAACATATACTGCTGAATTTATGAAGCATTTTGGTATATACTCCCAACGTTTCAGATCAATTATGTTGACTTATAGGTCAACTGGTCGCTTTGTAATCAGTATGCACATGACAGCTGATCGCCTTTGTCCTAGACCTACGCGTCATGAACCTCAACCTTTGCAAGTGCAACATCCCAAATATGACATGCAAGGATCCAAACCAGAAGATCCAATTGTGATGGATGATTGAGCTAAGAGAATGACTGTTTTTCATTGTTTACTTAAATAATCTAAAAAATAATTTTTCTTTTATGAGAAGAATTATTTTTGTTTTAATTTTCGGCATCATTAAGCAGTTGAAATTGTAATGAGATAGTTTACCAATATGTTATTCGCATATGTTATCAATTAGTAATCAATATGCGAATAAACCCTTCAATTTGCAACCATAAAGTAGATAAAAAAGGAGTTTCAAATAAAAAATTGATAAATAAATATTAAAACTAAAAATGTAAATTATCGCCTTCAAACAAACAATTTCTAGGTTTCACATTCACCAACTTCGTCTTCAACAACCTCGAGACGTACAAAATTTTCATTCGACTGGCTACGAAAACGAAGACGGTGTGTAGAGGGAATTTGAAGGGTTTCAATGAGACCGTACCAACCAAAGCCTATATAGCAATTTTTAGAAGACCCTCGTCCGCGAACCGAGTTTTCTACCCACAACAAAAACCACAGTTCCATTTCACCGGATGGTAGCATTACATTTACATGCTTTTGGTTGACGACAAACAACCTCTTCATAGCATCTACAGGTACATACTGGTACAGAGGTATAATTTAATACGTCAATGATATGTATAAACTTTTACCATAATTCATAAGGTATTAGTAGGAAATAAAAAATACTTACGAGTGGTGTTTTCCCTCTAAAAGTAGCTTCGGTTATGTTCGGATACCAACAATACTCGACAAAGTCGTCGGTACTTAGACGCGTGTGTTCTGCACGGTTGCCATAACCTTGAGTCATCTTCATCCGAAACTTTAAGCCCCCAATATATTCAAGAAACAGAATACCGGGTCTAATCAGTCCAAAATTACGGGTCAGCTGAAACCAACCCTTATAAAACCACCACAGACCAGATTCATATTTCAACTGAACTTTGTTGACCGTTCCATCCATGTATGTAATTGTCGCCATGTTATTGTTGCTACTATATACATAGTTGTCAACATAGCTACTGAACTTACGACCTAACGACTGCGAAAAAAAAATGGCAAAATTTAGAACCATTCAAAACATTCAAGAAAAATTAATTTGCCAATTTTTTTTGAATTTTAAAACATTTACGCATGTTGGGTATAGATTTTAAAAACTTACGACTCTATCATAGCAGTATTCACCCGTAAAAGGGATGCAAAACCTAATAGGAACTTGACGATCATCGTCAATCCAGTGTGGTCTTATCTCCATACCATACGGGCTAATAAAACGTACTCTGAATCGGAAAAGAGGGTCGTCGATGTCTTCAAATAAGACATGAGTAGGATGGTTAAACTCGTTTTCATGAGATGACTTAAATGCATCCCATTCTTCACCTTTAATTACCATCATTCCCCCTCGAACAAACAGTTGAACACAATTGTGCACACCAGAACTTGATACAACGTATAATGGAGACTCCAACGTATCCCACCATTCATCCACGTATTTAGCTGGTAGAACCTATAACAACGTTAAAATACAATAAAGTAACAGAAAATGTTAATAAAAACTTATTCAAAACCTTGTCAACGATGTTATGAACATAACAAAAACGTGTTCTTACGACTTCATTATCGTTGGGGGTTTTGTAAACAACGCAGAAATTGTCTCTAGTGTCACTTGTGAAGTCACCTCCTACAACAAAACAAAATATATATGTTAAAACCAATCAATTAGTAATCAATATGTTATCAACAACAACAATATATCATATGACATGTGAATAAACCCTTCAATTTGCAATCAATAGCCTAAATTTCCAATTACCTAAACCCATATTCATGATATACTCCAGAACCCTTACGTGTCTATATGACATTTTTCCTCCAAAATCGAAGTTAACAGATTTCGTGTGTTTAAGTAGATGATGGGATTGTCAAAAAAAGTAGATGATGAGATGAATTCGGATGGTGGTTGCACAATTATATAATTGGTGCATAGGGACGGTTTGGTCAATAATAATTTCAATTAGTGAAACTACTCGCATTATGAGATGAATTTGGATGGTGGTAGTGTTCCATTATTCACTCATGGGTCCCACCAAATAATGAAACTACTCGCATTATTCACGGGTCCATTCATGGAAGTTGGTCCACGTACGTGACTACTTCTTGGAAGTTGGTCCATTCATGGAACACTACTTTGTTTGTTGTCCAAAGACATGTCCTGTCCAAAGACTGTCCATGGAACATGCATAGGTCATCTCTTTCTTTTAAGCCTTGGGAAACACTAAAGAGTGTCCAACTTGTTACAGGGAGACAACTAATTGGTTGGGATCAGATGCACTCGTCAAAGAAACGAAAGGGAATATGGATGAGTGGTTGAGATATCTTTAGAAAAATTAATCAACTGTGGGAGACTGTGATCCGCACCTTCTGTCGTTCCTCTCTTTTTCAATCTCAAATACCCTTTAATTTTTAGAAAACTAACATATATAATGTTAGTTTCGAGTACAATAACAGGATTTGATCCTCCCCAACGGTATATGAAAACAACTTAGTCACTTGCCTTTGCAATGTCCCAGGTTCAACTCCTAACATGACCAATTTTTTTTCCCTTTGTTTGAAAACACGAAATTAATTTTTCTTGTGGTCCGCACTTTATTTTAGTTTTTTTCCACTTTATTTTATAATGTGATCCGCACTTTAGTTTTTTTTCCTGTTATTTAGTTTTATTGTGGATGTTGCCCAAAACACGAAATTAAAACTAAAGTGGCTCATTTCCCTTCATCTGTTTTCTTTTAACAAATAAAATAAGGAAGGATGCCAAGGCAACACATTTTAAGCACAAACTCAAAACAATGGCAACACTTTTTAATGAAGTATTCGAAGGCTACAATGGCAATACATTTTAATCACAAAATCAAAACAATGGCAACACATTTTAATGACTATTTAAACCGATTAATATTTAAAACACATGCGACAAATATTTGTCACTAATACCTCAAAACACGGAGTACATTTAATTAATATAATCCTTTTTGCTTATGTCATTTTGATTGTTTAATTTATTTTGCTTCCCAAATGACCATTTTATTTGTTTTGCTATTATGAAACACTCTGATGCTTGCTCAAGAGTTCGACCAGCAGCTCTCATTTCTTCCCAAATGACCATTTTAAGATGTCCAAAGAGGTACGTCAGAAGATCAGAAGAGGAGGTTTTCTCTCTGCAACTGTTATTGTTCTCATTACAAAATGGACCGTAAACCCGGAACTTTATACAATCGCAAAAACCGAATCACTGCCACCTCCTCACAAGTTTTTGGTTTCACTTCGAGGAGACTTTGTAGACGAGTCCGGTAACAATTATCCACGCCAACAACTCTAAAACAACAACGGAGAAAGACGATCAAAGCTGATCCCATCCCCCACCTTATCCACTCCGAGACTCTAATTAGTACGGTAGCTCCAATTAGAGTCATTGACGTGGATAAGGGAGAAGAAAGAATCATGGAGAAGAAACATTTTTTCAGCAACATTAGAGTCATTTTTTAGTAATCAACTGGAATCGAAGTTAACAGATTTCGTGTGTTTAAGTAGATGATGAGATATTGTCAAAAAAAGTAGATGATGAGATGATGAGATGAATTCGGATGGTGGTTGCACAATTATATAATTCGTGCATAGGGACAGTTTGGTCAATGCATATTAATTACTACAGTGTATTGAAATTATTATTGACTCGCCTTATTCACTCACGGGTGCATAGGGACAGTAGTAATAATTCACGGGTCCATTCATGGAACACTACTTGGAAGTTGGACCAAAGACTTGTTTACTGTCCATTCACGGGTCCACCCCACGTGACTACTACTTTGTTTGCTGTCCAAAGACTGTACATCTCTTTCTCAAACACTATAGACTGTCCAATTTGTTACAGTTGGGGAGACAACTAATTCGTTGGGATAAAATGCACTAGTCAAAGAAACCAAAGGGAATATGGATGGGTGGTTGAGATATCTTTAGAAAAATTAATCAAGGGTGGGAGACTGTGATCCGCACCTTCTGTCGTTCCTCTCTTTTTCAATCTCAAATACCCTTTAATTTTTAGAAAACTAACATATATAATGTTAGTTTCGAGTACAATAACAGGATTTGATCCTCCCCAACGGTATATGAAAACAACTTAGTCACTTGCCTTTGCAATGTCCCGGGTTCAACTCCTAACATGAACACTTTTTTTCCCTTTGTTTGTAAACACGAAATTAATTTTTCTTTTGGTCCGCACTTTATTTTAGTTTTTTTCCACTTTATTTTATAATGTGATCCGCACTTTAGTTTTTTTTTCCTGTTATTTAGTTTTATTGTGGATGTTGCTCAAAATAAAATAAAATGCGTTTACTAATTTATTAATTCATAAAATAATATTTTTTTCACTTCTTTCCTTCCATTTCCTTATAAAAGGAGTGAGGCTTTCTTCGTGGTGGAAGACAGTTCGGTTCTAGGTGATGATGCTTCTATGGCAGCGCAATATCAGTCCCTACTACAGTACTACCTAATGAAGAAGATGCAATGCTTATTCACAGTGTTGGCCAAGTCTCCATAGGAGTGACAGACAATCATTCACACACTGATACAAAACTAAATATATAATATTGGTTTCGAATACTATAACAGGATGTGATCCTCCCCCAACGGCATAACCAAACCCACTTAGTCACTTCCCAATTCTAGGTCCTGTGTTCGACTCTTAAGTTGGACACCTTTTTTTAATTTTCCTCGCCTTGTACTTTTGCTACGAAACAAATCATTGTCACGCGGATAACTACTGACCGTTGATAAATCTTACCGTATGCTAATTTGTACCGTTTACTTGCGAGAAACTAAATCCTATTTCATTGATGATTTCCTTTTTGACAAAATTTCATTTATTATTTCGTTGCACTCATTGAGCAGTATTTTTTTTGGGTACATTGAGCACTGCAGTAATATTTATACAAGGTGTGAAGAGGAGTTCTAACTCTAACTAAATAGCCATGTATAGACTAATAGAAGTGTACGACATGTGCTATTAGGAAGGATAGGACCTGGGGTTAGGGATCAAACTTTTTTAAAAGGATGCATCACTAAAACTATAACAAAAAAATTTATTTGAATAAATACGTAATTAAAACACAATCAAAACATTGGTTACACAACATTGGTTATACACTAAAAGCATCAACTTTAGGTACATAATTAAAACACAATCACAACATTGGTTATACACTTCGATTCTTTCAATGGTTGATCATTCAAGCACCACACAAGGGGTTAGTATGAACTCCTCAGATTTGTTGCAATACTGAAAGTGAATATCAGTAGCATTGTCACTGTCTAATCTGAGAACATTCATAAATTCACCGTTGTTAATGTAAAAATATGGGTTATTATCTCCCATAATAGACACGCTAGTCTCGAGTAATTTTCCAGTATAGGACTTTAACATTAATATACGACTTTTGAGGAATAGATCTTCATGTGATTCATAGATTTTGCGAGGGACCAAAATATACGCCTGTAACATAACAGATCTATAATCAAAGACTCAATAATGTAACAACTATTAAATAATTTTTTTTTGTAATATACTTAACACGTAATAATAAGGTCAATGAAAAAAACCTTACACTATTCGGACGAAAGGTGGAAATGAAAGAGATCTTAGCCATTGCCTACCCTGGAATGCATCAAATAGAGGAGTTCAGCTGAGACAATTTGGTTAAAAACTGAAAATCTGCACTAAGTTTGTCCAGCAACGAAAAAGCTTGTCCAGCAAATACTAGTAAAATATCAGATCAGAAACTGCATCTGATATGGGTCCAGCAACCAAAATCCTGGTCCAGCGAGACCTGATGCAGTAACATGTATTTTGCAATTTCTCTAAGTGTTCCTATCCTATGCTTCTTGTAATGACTAAAATGTATAGAATGGATGTGGAAACAAATAAATACATGTCAAATTGATTTGAAATGTTTTGAAATTCATGTTCTTTTCCATGTCTAATTGTCAAAATCTTTCAAATGTGTACATTGAATGAACATGAATTTGTTTGAAAGGCTTACATTGCTTGAGAATTCCAGCAATAGTTGCATTATATAAATTTGTCCATCATAAATAACTAGATACTTAATTATGTTTTACTTACATTATATAAATTTGTCCATCATAAATAACTGATTATCTATGAACCTTTATCCTTTTGTTTTATCTAATCATCATTCTCTATTACAAGTGTTTACTAATATACAATAAACCTTTAACTCTAATGAGTTGAAACAATTATGCACTCTAATGCACAGAAAAGAGGAATTCATCCAATTAGTGAAACCAATTAACTTACCAAGTCAAATGGGAGGCAACCCAATTTTCTGAACTTTTATCTTGCAATTTAAGTTTTGTGTTTTTAAGTTTTTCTAGTATGAGTGTGTTTTGATTCATGTTAGAATAGAAATTGAAAACTGCATATCATTGTTGATTCTGATGTGTGTTGTGAAAAACTGAATGTGTGCCTAAATTGAAGTGTGTTGGTACCAAAGGATGCTGCCAAATTTGCATAAATGACATTGTGTATGCAATAAGCAAAATGCAAAACAAAGTGCATACCAAATGCATTTATGCAACTGTGCTTGATTTGAAATGTTTTGAAATTCATGTTCTTTTCCTATGTCTAATTGTCAAAATCTTTCAAATGTGTACATTGAATGAACATGAATTTGTTTGAAAGGCTTACATTGCTTGAGAATTCCAGCAATAGTTGCATTATATAAATTTGTCCATCATAAATAACTAGATACTTAATTATGTTTTCCTCTATCTCCCAAACAACCAAACAAATGGTAAGAAGAATTTGCATAAGATTCCAAAACAGCAATCAAAAAGAAATCTCTCAGTAAATTAAACTATCACAAATCAAACTATCACCTAAAACTAATTTTGTTTGTTGGCAAATGTAAAACCCAAATATTAAAGTTTAGCATTAGATCAAACATATTATCAGCAACAAAAGAATGCAACTAGTGATAGTCCACTGGTACCCAAATTGGACGGAGAGTAGTGGCATAAGGAAATATTAAGGGTTTTGTAAATAAAACGAAATATTAAGGGTTTCGTAAATAAAACGAAAAAGGGGAAAATTGGATAGCTTACGGAGAGTAGTGGCGAGCTCCCAAGAGTGAAAATTGGATAGCTTACGGATAGCTTACGGAGAGTAGTGGCGAGCTCCAGTGGTATTGAGGTTCGTCCTTTATGTTTCTCGACGTTTCAGTCGCTGAGGGGGATTGTCAAAGGGTTAGGTTTTCAGTTTTTATTTTGATATAGAAGGGGAAGATTGAAGAAGAAGGAGAACATTGAAGAAGAAGGGAACGAGATTCAAGAAGAAGGGAAGATTGAAGAAGAAGAAGAAGAAGAAGAAGAAGAAGAAGAAGAAGAAGAAGAAGAAGAAGAAGAAGAAGAAGAAGGGGACGTTGAAGAAGAAGAAGAAGAATTTTACTGTGTGTGAGATAGAGTGATTATGGATCGGTACAATTTTTGTTAATACAGTAAAACTGTACTTTTTGGTAAAAAAAAAGTAAAACTGCAGTTTAACTGTTAGGTGAAATAAAAACACAAAAATAATTTTAAAAAACATTAGGGTCAAAAATGTAAATATTGGAAACTTTAAAAGAAGCAAAATTGAAGAGTTAACCGGTTGTAAATCTTGACCCTTGAATATATCTATATTATATCAATGGCTAAAAGGGCATCCGTGGACAATACACCAATTGTCAGATCGGTGGACCATAAAAGCCACCCAGTGCAGGTGCTTGTTTGTTGAGTTTGGATGTTGGAGACTCAATTAAATTTTTGGCGTTTTAGGCAAGGCAGGAAAAATTACAAGTCTGTATACCTACTAAAGAACCGGAAATAGAAAAATCAATATATAGTATCGAGTGGATACAACCAAAACCCTTAACAAAAAATTATTTAAATCTAACCAATCAACATGATGTGGCACAAATGGTAGATAAGGATCCCTTAACCATTTAGTCCTGGGTTCGAGGTCAACCCCTTAAATAGATCTCAGATAACTCGAAAAATTAGTCTCCACAGTCGCCGTGGATGATACATTGGTTTACAAAAAATAATACTTAAATCTATAATTACAAATTAACCATCTCATTCTGTTCCAAAAAAGTCATAAAATTACTTAAATCTATAATTACTAATTAAGCATTCTTTTTCTATTCCAGAAAAAGACATAGCTAATTAAATCAAGGATAGTAAGCACCAAAAAAACATGGCCGAAAGTTCTATAAGCTGTCATGTGAAGTGTTAATTATCAGAGAACCAGAGAATGAAGATAGGAAAACGCATTGTTTGTATCGAATAAAAAGAAAGATTCTGTCCATAATCAGTTGGAAGGCAAACTGATATATAGGCCAAAATGAAATATTTTGTTATAAGCCCTTCTCAACATATCCAGCAATCATAGCATTCCATGTTATAGGCTAACATTTTAGTCATAGAAGGGCTTATAACAAAATATGTCATTTTGCAAGGGTTTTTAACAAATTTTTTTTTTTTGCAGGGGCTTAAATCAAAACACTCTATATTTGCAGGGGCCTAAAACATATTTAAGCCTTTATTTTAAAGAATTTGTAGTATTTGAAGTTATCTGAGTCATAATCTATCAATCAGAACCAGAAAGGTAACAAGCTGCAAGAGAAGTGAATAAACATGTAATAACCAGGTCATACATCCAATAAATAGGAGAAAAGCTAATAATTCATCAAATTAGTTCCTCATATACTCTCAAAATAGGAGAAGCACTAATAATTCAGAGACTCATATTCTATAGATCAAGTTGTTGCTACACCGTTGTTCTGGAATTTATCAGTGTGTTGTACTCATTAATTGATTCCTTTTGTGGTTCCACCATCACCAACAAAATGCTTAGCACAAGCTCCATTCTTTATGTGCAAAAATATAGATATTGTTTTTAGTAGATTAATTTGAAATATCTCGAGGCAAGAAAAACATAATACTCCCTCTGGTCCCATATATAAGAGAAAAATCACTTTTTATGTTCATTGAATAACAAGAATAAACATAAAGAGTGATTTTCTCTTATATATGAGATCAATAAGAATAGTAAATTACCAAATATCATAAAGGAGAAAGACCGGAACTACATTGTATTGCAAAATTAACCAAATAAATAAAAAAGCTAAGAATGTCAAATTCTCATAAGTAATAAGAAAGGGAATGATGATATAAAACACAAGACACTAGGCTTACATATGTGTGGCATTGGGAGGTAAACCATATGGTATTTCACCCATTATGTTGTTAGAACTAACATCACTGAAAAAAATCAGTGATAGGCCGTTGCGTTCCCCGCACTCTCTCTGTCTTCAACTTCGTTCACGGCCAGATGCTAACTCACTCACTCCCTCTGTTTCTCTCCCTCAGTTCTCTCTCTCTCTCATCGCATTTCTCATCTTCTCTGTCGTGATGTGTTGGTGTTACGGATCTAGGGATTTCAATCCCAATTTCATTTCTCGCTATCTCCTTCTCTCTCTCTCTCTCCCCCACTGTTTCTGTTTCCATCTTTCACTCTTTGGCGGATATTATAGGGATTTCAATCCATGAAGGGGGAGGGTGAGATGCGATGGCGAGGAAGAGAGGGATGTCGAAGAAACACAAACGCGAAGGAAATGAGATTGGGGCGAAGATGAGTAAAAGAGAGCAATTTTGTGTGGCAGATCTATGGAGGATGTTTGGATGCGGTGGTGTGTGGCGGAGGTGGTGACAGAGACGCAAGGAGAGGGAGAGTGGAAGTCAGGGGAAGAGGGAGAACGAGAGACTGTCTTCGTAGCCTTGGAGCACGTTTATGATGGAGGAGGGCGGAGGAAGGCGGTGGAGGGCTACGGAGGGTGAAGGAGAGTGAGGGAGAGAACGACAGAGGAGAGTGAGTGAGTGAGGGTTTGAGGGAAAACTCTGAGTTTTAATTGGGTTATTTAGTTTGCGACGACATTTTAGCGTTTTCCGACGGACATAGCCGTCGCAAATTTGCGACGAAACACGTTTTCGTCGGAAACGTAAGAGGGAAATTAAGCGCCTTTTTTCCTGAACATTTGCGACGACTTTTTCGTCGGAAATCCGTCGGAAATTGCGACGAATAAGAGTTCATCGGAAAAAATGACAGAAAAAACACTTATTCTTGTAGTGCTAGTTGTGATGCAGATGGAACTGGAAGAAGATGAATGAGGCCTTTCTGAATCTTTTCTCGGACCACGTGGAAATCGATCTCAATGTGTTTGGTCCGTTCATGGAATGTTGGGTTGTGAGCTAAGTGAATTGCACTTTTATTATCACAGTACACAGATGCTGGCTGATCAAAGGTAACATAAAGATCTTGAAGAAGGTATCGGAGTCATTGGAGTTCACAAGTGAGACTGGCCAATGCTCTATATTCAGCTTCAGAGCTAGAACGAGAAACTGTACTGTTTCTTGGATTTCCAGGATAGTAAGGATGATCCAAGGAATACACAATAGCCAGAAACTAATCTGCGAGTGGAAGGACAACTTGCCCAATCTGAATCTACAAAACCAAAAAGTTTCATGGGAGAAGATGAGGAGTAGAACAGACCCTTGGCAGGTGCACCTTTGATGTATTTGAGAACTCTCAAGGCTGCTTGGTGGTGTACCTATAAGGGCTTGGCTATAAACTGGCTCAGTTGTTGCATGATGAAGGCTAGGTCAGGTCGAGTGGTAGTGAGGTACAACAGTCTACCAACCAGGTGCCTGTATGCAGAGAGATCTTCATAAGGTGGTGAATCAGAGTCATGTAATTTCAAGGAAGGATCATAGGGAGTGAAAATGGGTTTTACAGCCAATAAACCACAGCCCTCAAGTAATTCTAGGGCGTATTTCTGTTGGTTAAGGAGAATGCCTTGTTTAGACCGGGCCACCTTAAGGCCAAGAAAAAATCTAAGAGTGTCAAGATCCTTTATCTTGAACTTAGAGTCAAGAAATTGCTTTACTTTGGCTATTTCAGTAGAATTGTTACCAGACAATATGATATCATCTACATAGACAAGGAGAGTTGTGAAGTGAGTACCTTGAAACTTAGTGAATAAGGAGTGGTCTGCAGAGGATTGTGAGTAACCAATAGAGATGAGGGCAGTGGACAATTTAGAGTACTATTGTCTGCTGGCCTGTTTGAGACCATAAAGTGATTTGTTTAGTTTACACACCTTGTTTGTGGAGGAGGTAGAGGCTGTTGGGAGAAGGCCAGAGGGTAATTCCATGTAAACCTCCTCATTAAGGTCTCCATGAAGGAAGGCATTGTTGACATCCAATTGTTCGAGATGCCAATCTTTGACTGCTGCTAGAGAGAGAAGAGTACGAACAGTAGTCAATTTGGCAACTGGAGAGAAAATGTCAAAGTAATCTACCCCTTCAAGTTGGGTGTAGCCTTTGGCAACCAAGCGTGCCTTGTGTCTCTCTAAAGAGCCATCTGCATGGTATTTGACTTTGTAGACCCACTTGCATCCAATGGGATACTTACCAGGTGGTAGATCAACAATAGTCCATGTGTTAGTTGTTGCAAGAGCATCAAGTTCATTTTTCATAGCTACTTGCCAACAATCATGTTTGCAAGCCTGGGCATAGGTTTTAGGTTCTAAGATTGTACTAACAGCTAGGCAGAAATTCTTGTAAGAGGGATTACATTTTTGGTAGGATAAAACAGATGAGAGAGGATATAGAGAATTACCCAAGGAGTGCACTGGCAGTTGAGAGGAGAGCAAATTGCAGTGATAGTCTTCAAGATAACGAGGCATGTGTGTGATTCTCTCTGAATGTCTAGTGGGGGCAGGGACATTTTGAGGAGGTGATTGATTGTGTGGTGGAGGACTAGGAATAGGGTCAAGGTGTGGTTGAGGGACAGAAGTAGGATCATTTTGTAGTTGAGGGGGAGAAGGTGGAGCTAAGGGGGAGGTGGGTGGTTCGGTTGCTGATTGAGTGACAAGAGGGTTGGGCAAAGTAGGGTGCTCACAAGGAATATCAAAGGGGTCCAGTGATGTTGGATTAGGTGTGGTGGTGGTGGTATTTTTGGGAGTTGGATTGGAAGAAAAGGGAAAGGTAGTTTCATGAAATATAACATTTCGAGAGATGAAAAATTCATTGGTGTGTAGATCATATAGGAGATAGCCTTTGGTGCCATCCCTATATCCAAGGAACACAACTTTCCTTGCACGAGGTGTAAACTTAGTTCTATGGTTTTGAAGGGGGAGGAGAAAGCAAGGCAACCAAATACTTTTAAGTGAAGTAAGGTGGAAGGGGTGGAGTGTAGTGACTCATACGGTGAGATGTGTTTCAAGAGAGGTGTAGGTAATCAGTTTAAAATATGAACAACTTGTTGTATAGCGAAATGCCAAAGGTTAGGTGGAAGGTGGGATTGAAAAGAAAGGGCTCGCGCAACATTGAGAATATGTTGGTGTTTGCGTTCTACAATTCCATTTTGTTGGGGTGTTTCAACACAACATCTTTGGTGGATGATACCTTTGGAAAGGTAATATTCAGTCATAAGGAATTCAGGGCCATTGTCACTACGTATGCATTTAAGTTTCTTTCGGAATTGGGTGTCGATGAAGGTGATGAAATTTTTGAGGTGTTGTCTAGTTTCGCCTTTGTTTTGCATAAAAATAATTCAAGTAAAACGACTAAAATCATCTACTAGGGTAAGAAAATATTTGTGACCAGAAATGGAGGGGCTTGCATAAGGACCCCATATATCAGCATGTAGTAAATCGAAAATGCATGATGAATGAGAATTGCTACTTGAGTAAGGTAATTTTCTTTGTTTTGCATAATGGCAAGTATCACAAGGTGATGAACTAGAATTAAAAGAAATAAACGAAAATTGTGAAGAAATACATTTGTGGATAGGTGTTGATAAGTGTCCTAGCCTAAGGTGCCAAATTCTGGCAGGGTCAAATGTGAGGGAATCTAAGTGATTAATGCTAGAACAAGAGAGAGAACCAGTAGTAGACTTCAAATCTTGTGAGGAAGAGTCCAACACGTACAATTTGCCAAGCCTCTTAGCTGTATATCCAGTCATCTCCGGGTTTGAAATCTGCAAAATACAACATCTATCAGGGTGCAATTGCACATCATATAGAAGTGAATCAAACAATGTAGTAACAGAGATAATATTGACATGAATGGAAGGAAAATATTAGACATTATGTAAGATGAGGGAGGGTTTGATGAGAACAGTGCCAGCAATTGTGGTGGTCACGGTTTCACCATTTGGTAGGGTCATGGATTTGGGTGTGGATGTAGTTTGCAAATATGTAGGTTATGTGGTCTGTGGCCCCGGTATCTACAATCCAAAGGTAATAATTCTTACCACTGGTGGATGGAGATGCTGAGGTGGATGCTGCAGAGTTTGTGGCATATAGTGAGTTTACAGATGCCGGTTGTGAGGCTTGCAAATTAGATTGTTGTAGTAGTTGCAAAATATGTTGATATTGTTCTTGAATGGTATTGAGAGATGTAGATGAGACCACTGGAGTAATACTGGAGGTTGAGTCTTGAATGGAATTAGATGCGGAAGTGGTAGGCGTGCTTGATGTTGAAGCTGTGGTGGTGGAATGACCAGATGCGGCGGGGTTTTCATTTGGATGCATATAGTAAGGATTTGAGGGATTGCGGTTGCAAAATCGGAGTAGTCAATCGCCATCGATGGAACGATTGGCAGCAAGAAAGATGAAAGAATCAATGAACAGAGGAGAAGAGATTCAATCTGATACCATGTTAATTATCAGAGAACCAGAGAATGAAGATAGGAAAACGCATTGTTTGTATTGAATGAAAAGAAAGATTCTGTCTATAATCAATTGGAAGGCAAACAGATATATAGGCCAAAAAATAGAGTTTGTTACAAACTGAAACTACTAGCTAAAATTACTCAACAAACTAACTAGAAGATAACTAGCTAAAATTACTCAACAAACTAACTAGAAGATAACTAAATGCAAAGTATTAATTTAACTATGGTTAAGTAGGTGGGTTAGGTAATATGAAGCAACGGTGTCATGTGAAGTAACGGCTATTAAATAAAAAAAACTTACGGAATTAAAAAGATATATATATATATATATATATATATATATAAATAAAGAAAGAAGAATATAGAAATAAAATAGGAATATTCATATAAGAGCAATACAAGTATTAATTAAAACAATTTTTCGAGAAGGAAAAAAATTCACCTATCGAAATCTATTTAAAATACAAATTCATAGGTGCCTCAAAGCACCTCTTTCCTAGGTGTCATCACCACCACGTTTTGTGGGAAACATTTTTAATGCTCATGTTAAATTGTCATCCTACATGGCATTTTACAATTGGTCCACTATGAAATTAAATAAGATGAATTAAATAAGACCATTGGATCTTAATATATATCTCTAATCAGTTGGATTTATACCATAGAAATTAAACAATTCATAGTAAACACATTCCATATATATTTAGGCATCTATAGTAAACGTATTCCATAGTAAACACATTCCATATATATTTAGGCATCTATGTAAACGTATTCCATAATACCTTCTTTTCAATTTTTTCTTTCTTTCTGTGATTGGTTTCACTTCGTTTCAATTTCAGAACAAGTAGTAATGCACCATGCATGGGTGTTTAATTTTCTGATATTTTTATAAAATTAAAACTGAAAATATTTTATCAAATATTAAAAAGTAACATATTTTTTGGCGTGTTATTTAAATATTTAAATAAAAGAAATTTACATGATCTATTCTTAATGGTGATTTTTAGATTTTTTAATTTGGTTACAATTTTATTCATTTCTTTTGCATGTTAATATTGTTGTAATTCACAATACCTAACACAATATACACCTATTAATAGCCAAATTAGGAATGTTTTAATGGTAATTGATACTTGATTGATATCAGTTACAAAAAAAGTAATTCAACATGACATTTTTCAAATCAATATCATTTAGCATTTAAACTCTTATTTTGAAATGATTCGACCCCTAACTATTGAATCTGAA
Organism: Astragalus membranaceus; assembly: GCA_039519185.1. Taxonomy (NCBI): domain Eukaryota; kingdom Viridiplantae; phylum Streptophyta; class Magnoliopsida; order Fabales; family Fabaceae; genus Astragalus; species Astragalus membranaceus. The sequence continues at coordinate 147,522,747 of CM076846.1, read as the reverse complement.
ATGAGTAGCAAATTAAATAGATAATTATTGAAATAATTCGAGCCATAGCTATTGAATCTGAAATGCAAACATATGACAAAAATAGATATTATATTGCATATTTAATATTTAATATAATGCCCTATTAGTATAGAATGAAAGTATGTCAAAATCAATATAGAATAAAAACAAAAATAAAACTTTACCTGGATGCAAACAAAAATTGATAAATCACCTAAAAAACATAAATTGATGAAATTTTCGTTAACTTTTCACCTCAAAAATATTGATAAGTCACTATTGTTACACTAGCCATTAAACTAAACTGTAAATTTTAATCATGTATATAATTGTGTCAAAAAAAATCATGTATTCAAATTTTTCCCACTCTCCTTCAATATGTAACTTTTGGTCTATTACTCATTAGCCACAACTTTGCTACTTTTTAGTTCTATTGGTAAAATTTCAATTAATTTATAATTAATCGGATAGTAGAATTTAGAAAAAATAAATAAATAAAAATTATTCAATTTTTTTTACCACCAAATAAGAATTCCATAAAACAATATTCAATGTCAAATTCACATATAAAATTATGACAAAAAGAGAGATTTAACATATTGTGTTTATAGATTTATATTTAAAAAATTATGGGAAAAAATACACCTATATTATTATTTAGATAGTTGAACAAATATTTAATAAAAAAAATGAATATTAGTATTAAACATATCTAGAACGAAGTTGGAAATTTTTTTTATGCCATTGAATATGTTATTCTAATGCTTCAGAAAATTAACTTTTTATTATAATGCAAAAATTCAGTTTTGAAATTCAAATTAGTATTAATAAATTGAAGTTTTAAAATTTAAAATTCAAAATTAAAATTATTGAAACCATTAAACCGTTAAATGCAGACTATTAAACATATTAAACATATCTCTTGCAAATTGGGAAGTTTTTGGTGGTCATGATTAAAAGCCTTAATACAACTTCCATTTTTATGATTGGAACTTCCATTTCTTATTGAAATTTCAAATTTCTTATTAAAATTTCTAATTTTTCCTCTCTTTTAATTTTGTTGCATTTCTATTTCTAATTCCTTTCTTCCAAGTTTGTCATAACCACTTTAGAGATTAAAAGTTGTATTCCTTTTGCTTGCAAGACACACATTTATGGTTGTAGTTGCACGAGACACCATATTTGTGGGAGGAGATAAGGTATTTTTTATCTTTCCAGTTTTAAGTTACTATAATGTCTTTCTTATTTTTTTTAAGTTCCAGTGTTTATGTTTTTTCGGTTTTCTTATTTTTTTAATAGCACACTTTATCTGTTATTCTTTGTTTATAGCTTTTGTTATTTTATGAATAATAAATTGGTATTTTATTCAATCACATTTTGTCACCAGGTATACAATTTTGCAATGAATATTATATATTTGGTCACTTTGTTAGTATTTTTTTAAGTTGCTTTCTCTCAAATGTGGTCTTGTGGATGAGATGAATCCTTTTTTTTTGAGTTAACCCAAAAGCATCTACAATAGTATTTGTTGCACTATAACAATGGTTAATATCAAACCATAACCGTTTAACAATGTATAGGGAAATGTGTTGTAGTTTAGTGAAGGCATTGAAGCAGGTGGCATGAGGTTGGAGTATTTTGTGGTGGAGGCTGGGAATCAATAACGTGGTGTTAAGATTTGTTTAAAAGTTTGCCTTAAGCATTCACATGAGCTAAGTACATCAAAGACTGTTGAATTTAGTTTGTAGTCAAAAGAGAGTTTCAGGACTGTATCTTCTATTTTATATGTTTGTTCTTGAGTTTTAAATGAGATGAGTTTTATGCATAAATATGTGTGATTGTTAACACCTCTTTGGCCCCTTTGAATATTTGAGAAATCTAAACTTTAGAGGGGATTATTTAGAGTGCTTTGAAGCCGGGAAACAATGTGGCTGATATTGACAAAGTCATGATTATAAATATAATGTAGATGGTTTATTCCTCTCTAAATCTATATATCATTTTAGTTGAAATAATTGCAATTATGTTAATATTATTTACTAATAGTTGTTCCATTCTGTAGGAGATTGACTTGACTGTGTGATGGGGGTTGAAGACTGTTCATTTTTTTGCTACAACTCAAGATCTATGCCTTCAGTTTTTTTATTTGACTATGTCCCAACTGAGCTACAATTTATGAACAATAGTTTCTTATCTTGGTGCCTGATATGATGTTACCATTGAATGAATTTTATTTGAGGATGTAATATTTGGAAACAACATATTTGTTTGATCAAAGTATAATGTTATTGAATGTATTATAATTTGACTATAATGAAATATAAAAGAATTGTCTTAATATTGTCAATTTTATGTAGCTAAAAATACATTTCATTGCAATTGCAATTGATTTTCATCGAGATAATATTCAAATGCTTCTCTTTGAGTCATTTATACAAAATTCGTTAATAGTAGTAGATGAATAACTAAAAAATAACACGTCTTTACAATTATTAAATTAACATCAATTTATATAACCACTATGGCAATTCATGATAGTTCCTTTGACTAAGTTATCTTTATACTTATATATTGAATATATATTTTAGTTTAAAATTGAGAAATATAATCGTTATTCTCCAATTGAGTTCAAAATTAACGATAAAACATGACACCACCAGTAAACAGTTATATGTATGTTTATAATAGCTGATTTTTATATTTTTTTATACCGGAGTATGAAGCTAGAATGACATATGCACCATGATGTGGATGTCTCATTCGATAATTTTCTGGATTCTAAACATCTATTCATGAAGGTTATAAAGAAAGGCGGCAGGAGAAACGATCGAGAGGTCGGAGTGGATTCTAAATGTAGAAGATTTGTCATTGTGCAAAATGTACATCTATTTTGTTGGTTGTTGAAATTCTTAGCTACAAGTTGCAATATAAAAGTTATCATTTTTGTCGTTAAATTACCGTATTGAATCACTGATAAGACACATTACGTATAGTCTCCATATACATTACTAACCTATCAAAAGTTGGCATTAATACTGATTTTTTTTGCTTACAACATAAAGAACTAACCATATTAATTGATTTTAAAATAACTATTTCAAAGGGTATTTTAACAATTTGCATATAATCAATATTACGTTTTTCATTTGGTCATCCTTTTTTTCCCTAGAGTTTTGTTTAATTTTGATATTTTAAAACGAATTTGTTTCCCGTGCATCGCACGGGTTACATACTAGTCAATACTAAAAGACTATTTTTTTTTGTATACTAGATGAAATGACAAATAAACACTACGCACCAATATTACAACCGGTCACACATGGGTTCGAATTCCGAGTCAACGTCCCCATGTCACAAGCCTATTTGACAATTCGAAAACAGACTAAAAGCGGTGTTTTTCTAACAATTCGTACAAAGCTATTCGGACCGATAATATTGCTTATCAAAAACTTAGAATCACACATTAAAATAAAAAGGGGAAGCAAAGTTACATTACATGTATTGTTAAATTAATTAATAAATATATAAAAGGAGGGAAACGGATCCACTGACGTTAACGCGGGAACGTGAGGGTGCAGTTCCACATTATCCCAACGTTGGGATACAGTATAGCGGGAAATTTATTATAAAATAATTCCACTTAATGATGACAATACTGCTACAGTGGGACCCATTCCACTTAATTCCACTGGTTTCACATTATCCCAACGTTGGGATACAGTAGGAAGGAAACTGCACCCTCACGTTCCCGCGTTAACGTCAGTGGATCCGTGCCCATAAAAGGAGACAGCCACAACCACCCACAACACAACAAGAAAAGGCGTTGTTGACAACTACGGTTTGATCGACAAGAAAAACAAAAACAAAAAATGAAAGAGAAAGGTGTAGACAAAATGAAGAATTGGAATTAAAGATCCCGAAGTTGCCTAAGATTAACAGGAGATATGTATCTCTTGTCTCCGTCAAGTAGCTGCTTGGCGATTATTATGTTTGCAGCTTCACTTGGATGGTATGGATCCCAAAACACGTGCTTGTACCTATCTGTGCATATACTGGAAGTTGGCCCACATGGAATTATCCCTGAAAATTGACCCCCATTTCCACAGCATGCTCTACTCGATGTTGTAAATCCTGCAAGCAAAATATCATTATTGTCTTCATTTATACAACTATTTGCGAAAATAATATTATCATGACATGAAATTATACTTAGATATATGTATAAAACTTTTTTACCATATTTATCATAATTTTCGATGAGTTCGAGTACTAAATCGTAGACATTTGCAAGAAGGAATGTGGATCCAGGGAGATTGTCGTTTAGCTCAGCAAGCAAATCCTTCAATCGAGCATTGTACTGAATTGCAAGTTTGTTAGCCAAATCCACACATTCACCTTCGTTCAGCTGATTTATGGTCTTTTGGTAAGGTATACACCCTATTGGCCCAACGTTTCCAATCACAAACTTTCGTGCATCCATTTTGTAAAGCATCTGTCATTCAAACACACCAAGTTAAAATTTAAGCATATGTGACAATTTTGTGATTAAAAATAAAACAGAAAAATTAAAGTTCTCATTGCCGGTTGCATAGGCAATTTCAGAGACATAAGAATGCCGACTCTCAGGTTCGAACCCGAGTGTGACCGTGTGATGGTGTGTGTGGTGTTTATTTATCATTTCGTCTAAGTAATCATACGGTGAGTTGAGTCCTGAAATGACTAATCATATCGTCAATAAAAGCATCTGGGCTTTGAGAAATTCTGGCACCAATGGAGACAACTGGGAGAAGATAATTGTTGAGAAAATCATTGGCTCCAACAGTGATGGAGAAAATAGATTTCTTCATTAAGTATTCTTTTGCTTTGGATTCACCCAGCAGCTTGTTAATCTGTTTTCTTGTTATGCTGAAGTAATCTATTTGAACATCCATCCCTATCCTATTCACCTGAACAAATAGTAAAAGGAAATATTAATTCTTTTTTTTTTTGAGATTAAAGGAAATATTAATTCTCATTACACAGAATGAATTAATGACTAATAAATATTAACAGGGGATTTGGAAAATACTAACAAATATTCTTCCAGTTGCATTCAGAATTCCTCCTCCTCCTGAGGCATAATTAACTCCATAGAGTATGGATTTCCCTGTTGCATTTGGCGCCAAAAATGGGGCAGCATAATTTGGTTGTCCCAACTCCTCTCCTGAAAAAAATTAAAAGCAAGACATTTACCAAAAATTAAAAAAAAGGGTTCTTGCACATCATTATTTTCACATAGGAAGTCGTATAAAATTGATGTAATCAAGTTATTGGAATGATTAATTATCTTGTTTAATTGTTCAGATAGGAAGTGGTATAAAATTGATGTAATAAAATGATATACAAGTTTTTAAGTTAGGAGTCTAATTCAACTCCACAAAGCCAATTTGTAAGGCTAGAGGTGTTTATTCTCTATAAATTCATTACATGTTTTATCTCTAGATAATGCGAGACATGAGTTTTATCAATACTTTCTGCTATGTCAATATTATTGGGTTTGTTACATGGATTATATGTCGATCTACTCTATAGATCTATCATAAGCTCTAATAATAACTTAAGTTTTAGCTCTAATTCAATGCCACAAAACTCATTTGTGTAGTGAGAATAATGAGTGAAGTCCCTTTGTTAGTTGGAGTTGGAGAAATTTTCTTAAATAGAGCTCTCTCGGTACATGAGCCGGATATGGTGAATGAGCTGAATCCGAATTATAAAAAGCTCTTCATGAGCGACTTAGTTATTCCCATGTAAGATTATTGTTTAGAAAGAAAAAAAGTACAAGTGTTGATTTTTACCAAGTAAAATTAATAAATAAAAAAAACTCAAAGCACTTTCATATAGGTATGTGAGAAAGAAGACGAGGTTACCTACTAAATCACCAATGGTTCTCCCATTGGTATAACGACCAGTTGGGTTTCCTCCAGATGCCTTGAAATCGATTCCATTGGGACGTATGTTTGCCTTAGAAAGAGTTGACAAGTAGTTATTGTTTCCAGCATCCACCAAAGAATCCCCAAAGATGAAAGAAGCTCCTAAGCCACTACTTTTCTGAGCTGCAACATTTCCATAAAAGCTCAAATTGACAACCAAAATCAGAAGCACAAACATGTTACAACACTTCAAAACCATGGCTTTCATGCTTCACGAGATTTCACCTAAAGAAGCACTGGCGTTAAATTTATAAGAAGCTAGTTTCTTCTCTTTACAAGAGAAAACTTGTAATCATAGTGATTAATGAAACCTAAATTTGGTTTGACTGCTTTTTTATTAAAATAAAGGAGTGTACAAGTTAAATAGAAATTTTGATATGGTAGGTCATCAACATTGTGCAAAATTCTCAACGTGCTGTGGCATTGTTCTATAGGATACTTTGCTTATACAGTAAGCTAGTCATGCAATTCAAAGTCACATGGTGGTTTAGTTGTTATTCATGCATGGTAACCTACTCAATAAGGCAAAAAAAAGTTACAGGGAATTTTTTGGTGTTGTTTGTGGTCGTAATTAATTGAAACACAGCCTATTACCCATTTCCAACTTTCATTGTTATTGGTGTGTACCATATGACTTGTTTGATTAGCACAGTCCATCTACATTCAACAACCCACGAAAATAAATAAAGATCAAACTTATTTTTTTATTTATTATTTCATTCTTCAAGTTTGTCAACAACTTTTTTTATTGGTTTTTTTTTTTTACCCCCATCAACTCTCATCTACCCCCATCAGCCCTATGAAAATACCAAAATACCCTTAAAATTTTGATAAAATTACAAAACATTTATCATTTCTCACTTGCATCCGTTTGACCAGAAATTTTCTAGAGATTATCGGATTTAACCTTCAGAGATACATCCGATTTCCCATCGGACTTACGCATCAGAGCTACCTATATCCGATCCACAAAGCGACAGCGTAAACAAGTAAGTCGGATTTACGTAGATCCGATTCTCCCATCGTATATACCTATATCCGATTTCCCATCGGATATAGGTAGATCCGATTTGATTTTTTTTTTTAAAATTTGTTTTTTCAGTGTCAAACAGGTATCGAGGGGAGTTCTCATCTCGGGCATTGCCAGGTGCTCCGAGTACACGCACCCGCCACAGGATTGCGGGACATGCGTCTGCCCGCCATAGGCGACAGCAGCAGTATCAGCAGGTGGAGGAGGCCCCGGACTATCAGTATGAGGAGGGCCAGCAGGGGCATCCTCTTGATGAGCATTCTATGTCTGAGGGCCATTCTATGACTGAGCAGGAGTATTATCAGCACCAGTATCAGCAGTAGGAGTATCAGCAGTACCAGGAGGAGCCCTATCATCAGCCTCAGCAGCATGAGGAGCAGCATGAGGAGCAGCATGAGCTATTCACTGGGCTAGGATCTCATGTCAGTTTTTAAGTTATCTTCTTTTTTTCAGAGCTGGATTTTATGGTATTTCCCTCAGCTGGTGGAGAGGAGGAGTGGATTGCGGACTGGAGCACTGTGTGGGCGTTGGAGGAAGAAGAAGACAGATGGAGTGAAGCTGGGGGTATACAGGCAGAGGATTGATGCACTTACCTCGGATGATGTCTGTTGGCGACCGTTTGAGGAGCACCGGGATGAGGATAGAGACTTTGAGCAGGTCTCATTATACAGGGGCCACATCAGCTGGGGAGACATCACTGTTCCCTACATGCCCGATAGGTGCCTCAGACAGTTTGGGTACGTGCAGGTCATCCCACGTCACCCTCTTACCGGTCGTCCGAGCCATGCAGACTGCATTTTTCGGATTGCATATTATATGCCTGTGGTGCAGGACGTTTTGCGTGCTACTCATGCTGCTGAGGAGTTGGGCTAGGTTGCTCCGGACTACATACATTGGTATGTGAGAGCATCTATTCCTAGACTCTTACCGCTTTCATCATCACCACCACCACTAGTACAGCCAGCTGCACCACCAGTACAACACGATTTGCTACAGATTGTGGGGGACGAGATTCGGAGGGGGCTTCTGAGCGGAGACATTAGAATCGGTAGTCAGACATACGCTCGCCTCCACCGATTACTGGATAGGCTACCACCGGGGCGTGACTAGGGGGTTTTGTGTATTTTTTGTTTATGCTTGAACTATTTTCACATTACTTGATTATTAGTATTTTTTGTTTAAGCTTGAACTATTTTCACATTACTTGATTATTAGTATTTTTGGTTTATTATATTTGTGGATAAAACAAATAATTTCGATTTCATGCGATAAAAGATAAAACATAACCAACTACAATAACCAACTAAAATAACAATAAAATATAAAAGATACATTTTCCTGAAATAAATGAGCGATAGTGAAAACGATAAAATGAGAGCAACTGCTAAGCTGGTGGAGTGAAACGGCGAAGGATCTCAGCGACGGTCCGTGTCGTTTCGACGTGCAAATGCAGATAACCGTGCCACTTAAACATAACATGAATGGACATCATTGCTTGGACGTCACCGTCGTTCTTGATATCCATTGTAGAGCAGAGCACACGTCCATCAGCCCAATCCTTTTTACAATAAACTATACGAGTTATCTCTCGCTCGTCGCCCTCCACTTGCACTTTACCCAGCAGTTTATCTTTTAGCTGAGCGAATGTTATGTTGTGTTTAAGCCTGCACTGCATTGTGTCACGCCCCTCGAAACAGACACCATCATCTTTGTTGGTGATGATGCCCTGATGATGAATGATAGTGAGGGATGAATCCCGTGTGTATTGTGTTAGGTGCATTTTTTGGTGGAGAAGAAGAAGCTGATAATGATTTAGGGAGTGACTAAGAGTGAAATTTGGGAGTGACAAGAATGAGGTTTGGCAATAGGTATTTATAGAGTTCGTCAATGATTATCAACCGTTGATCTTGTCGGTGCAATCTGCACCGTTGATCAAAGCGGAGCTATCCCAAATTGCAAAGCGGAGCTATCCGTTGAAGTGACACCTACAATCTCCAATAGAGGTAGATTGTATTTGTTGGTCTTGTAGGTGGTGTCAAGAATAAGAACCTTTGGAAACAACCGGAATAACTTAATAGAAGTGGGATGCGCCCACATGATGTCACTGACCACATCGGAACCCTCAAATTTTCTGCTCCAACATAAATAATTTTGCGTGTCAATCAATCTCAAAAGCTCTTGAATGTCCGTTCTAGGACCCCTCTTAGAAGTCCTATAGGCGTAACGCTGCCTATATATTTGAGGAAGAGAAGTGACGTTGTCCGGATAATGGTTCTTCAAAGCAGTAAGACAATCTTTCGGGGCAACATTCAAATCAGTGTGCTCATTAACAATAGCTTTCTGCGGCTTAGTTAAACGACCAAAATCTGTCGACCCAACCGGGGTAGTAAGAAACTGATGTGTGTGAAGACCACACCTAACACTAACACGCCAACCCCCATGACGTATTGTACAAGTAGCTCTTAATGTAAACGGACAGCTTCTTCTCTTAGACCCGAAAACTCTAGAATCGTTAGACCACTTCCCTTGCTTCTCGCAACCAAATATAATCTTATCTCTAGAACCCCTTTTACCTCCAGCTTTGTCAGATCTTACAATGATAACCACAACTCCAATACGCCTCCCAACCGCGTTAGCCCACTCTTCAACATCCTGGCGTGTAGAAAAAATCTACAAAATAGAAGAAATAGATAAATGTTGCGTACTTAATTAATTAAATATCTACCAAACTTTAATTAAGAAAATTGGTTTCAAAAATATACCCTCTCTGTCCAGAATGCCTCTGTAGTGTCTACCACGAAAGGAACGACCTGCGACTCTGTATTCACAATACCTGTTTCAAAATAGAACAACAGTTATAAAGTAAATAATTAAAAAAAAAAACAAAGCGGATTTAGGTGACTTCAAACGTAAATCCGCTTTCTAATTTTTACAAATCGGATATAGCTTCATCCAGGTATATCCGATTTGTTAAACAATAAAGGCGGATTTAGGTAAATCCGATTGCGCATCGGATTTAGCTAAATCCGATTTGTTAATATTTCGCCTTATGTTCAGAATTAAATTGTCAAATCGGATTTATCTGTCATTTTGATAGATCCGATTTGACTTATGCGTCGTATTTAAAGCTAATCGGATTTACCTTCCATTTAGGTAAATCCGATTTCCAGATTAAGTGGTCCCCCACCAGAGAATCTTCCAAAAGTCAATTTTTGTAATTTATGTCAGGGGTATTTTTGGACTAACGTTTTTGGGTGGGGGTACATGGAAGCTGATGGGGGTATAAAAAAAAACCTTTTTTATTTGAAGTTGATAGATGAGGAGTTCCATGGGTAGGTTGTGTTGGGTGGGTTGTACATCCCATTCAAATATGTAATGGGTAGCTTGACTGAGCCCACACACTCTTACGGACTGAGCCCAAGGAGAGCACCTCTCCCAATTAGTTTTGTCACCTTCCATGACACCGTGTATAAACTATGCAAAGAATGAATAAGCACCAATAAAAGATGTAACCATAATTAGAGCTGTCAATTTGCCCACGTGGGCCAGCCCACCCAAGGGCCAAAAAGTTTATGGGCCCAAAAGCCCACCATCCTAAGGCCCACTTAGACCCTAAACCCATAAGGCCCATGTGGGCCCAGTCCAGCCCATAGGCCCTGAATATTTATTTTGCAAAAAATGACCCACTCAACTTTGATGGCCTAGTTGAGCCCATGGGCCTTTTTAAAAAAACTGAAAAGATGGTGGTGGTTGTGGTGAGAGGGAGAAGGAGGTGGTGGTGAGTGAGGGAGAAGAGGAAGGGGGTGAAAGAATGAAAGTGGAGGTGTAAATAGTGGGAAAATAGGTGGTGTTGAGTGGAAGATGGTGATGGTGGTGGTGGTTGTGGTGAAAGGGAAAAAGAGGTTGTGGTGAGAGTGAAAGAGAAGAGAAAGAGGGTGAAAGAATGAAAGTGGAGGTGTACATAATGGGAAAATAGGTGGTGGTGTTGGTGAGAGGAAAAAGGAGGTGATGGTGGTTGAGTGTGGTGGTGAGAGGGAAAATGAGGTGGTGGTGGTGGTGAGTGGAAGATGGTGGTAGTGGTGAGTGTAAGATGGTGATGGTGGTGGGAGTGAGGGAGAAGAGGTAGGGGGTGAAAGAATGAAAGCAGATGTATAAATAGTGGGAAAATGGTGGGGGTGATGGTGGTGAGAGGGATAAGGAGGTGGTGGTGGTGAGAGGGAAAAGAATGTGGTGGTGGTGGTGGTGGTGGTGGTGAGTGGGAGATGGTGGTGGTGGTGGTGGTTGTGGTGAGAGTGAGGGAGAAGAGGAAGGGGGTGAAAGAATGAAAGTGGATGTGTAAATAGTAAGAAAAGAATGAGAACAAAATTTGGGGGCCATCCCACAAAGCCCTGGCCTAACCCACTAAAAAATTTAAAAGTGTGGGTTGGGGCTAAAGCCCATTATTTTTTTTGGGGCTGGGCTTGGGGCCAAATTGACAGCTCTAACCATAATTACTTCGAAACATCGCAATGAATGATTAAGCACCAATAATTAATAACAGGATGAGTATGCATTGGAATTGAACCACCTTTAGCTATATCTAAACATGCTGCTGATATTCCAAGTCCATTTAGAGCTGGGAATTCAGTGATAAAGCTTCTTGGAATCACACATTTGAGCTTGGAGCAAGTTTCTCTCTTCTTTCTTTTGGGTAACTGTATGTCCTCTTCCCCCTTTCCTTCATGCAAATCATGACTTTGCTGTTTGTCTAGACCTTCACTCTGGCGCCCTTGGTGCCCAGCAGTCACAACCTGTGATGTTGCTCGATGCAAACCGTCACCTTGGGCCTTGGCGCCCTTGGCGCCCATGCCTTGCAAGTCGTCACCATAGACCATGGCGCCCAAGCCTTGCAAGTCGTCACTATAGACCATGGCGCCCATGCCTTGCAAGTCGTCACCATAGACCATAGCGCCCTTGACGCCTATGCCTTGCAAGTCGTCACCATGGACCCTGACACCCTTGGCGCCCATGTCCTCAAAACCGTCACCATGGCCTTTGGCGCCCTTGGCGCCCATGCCTCACAAACCGTCATCAAGGCACTTGGCGCCCATGCCTCACAAGCCGTCACCATGGCACTTGGCGCCCTTAACGCCCATGCCTCCCAAGCCGTCATCACGGCACCTGGCACCCTTGGCGCCCATGCCTCACAAGCCGTCACCATGGCACCTGGCGCCCTTGGCGCCCTTGGCGCCCATGCCTCACAAGCCATCACCATCGCACCTGGCGCCCTTGGCGCCCATGTCCTCCAAACCGTCACCATGGCACTTGGCGCCCTTGGCCCCCATGCCTCACAAGCTGTCACCATGGCATCTGGCGCCCTTGGCGCCCATGTCCTCCAAACCGTCACCATGGCACTTGGCGCCCATGCCTCACAAGCCGTCACCATGACCCTTGGCGCCCATGCCTTGCAAGCTGTCACCATGACCTTGGCGCCCATGCCTTGCAAACCGTCACCATGACCTTGGTGCCCTTGGCGCCCAGCAGCTCAAACCGTGATCTTGGCGCCCTGCTCTTGCAAACTGTGAACATGGGATCCTGGCCCCCTTGGCGCCCTTCTCTTTGCAAACCGTGATCATGGAGCCGTGACCTCATGGTCTCACGCCCTACTGGTGATTTTCTGCGTGTGCACCTTCTCGTTGGACTTAGGATTTTTCCAGTAGACAGTCGCTAAATTTGTCTTGCTTTAGGCGGTTAAGTTGTCGACGCCTCTCGGGACTATTTGTAATGAAGTATACTCTGAACAGAGTTTACCAAGACTTGACCTGGATAGAACTCATTATGAGGGGTCGTGACCACCAAGGCCATATTGGAGTATACCATTGGCACAGTTTACCAGGACTCGCCCAACGAGTTGTGACCACCAAGGTCAGCTTGAAGTGTACCATTGGCACAGTTTACCAGGACTCGGCCCGGATAGAACTCTTCCAAGGGGTTGTGACCACCAATGTCAGCTTGAAGTATACCCTTGGCACAGTTTACCAGGACTCGACCCGGATAGAACTCGTCCAAGGGGTTGTGACCGCCAAGGTCATTTAGTGGAAAGAATTATGAGATTCTTGCTTTGGTAATTAGGAAAAATGCAATCGATCATGGTGTCTTCCTCTGACCAGTATTTTTACCGATGGCCTTATTTGTTTCAGCGTGCCGTGGCACTCTTGATTCCTTTGCTAGGATTGGAGGTTCACGTCAGCGCTTGCCTACTTCGTGCGATCTTGCATCCAGAGATGTATTTGCAAAACCATCGTCTTGGAAAGATGGTCTTGGCTTAGAGTTAATGTCGAGGTTGCCCCTGCAAGGTAGGCAGTCCTTCCTTGCAGGCTATGTCAGGTCTCAAACTTGTCTCGCTCTACCCCTAACTATGGAGTTGGGCCCTTTTTCTTTCTTGACCTTAAGAAATTTTTCTTTGGAACAAGCATCAATCTAATGAACTAAAGCAAAAACTGTAATTGCAAAATGAACTTTTATATCGAGCTTTTACATTCTGCATTTGTGCCCAAATAGTAAAATTCTTAACTAGGCCTAGTTCTATTTTCTAGTCCTGATGTCCTGCTCCCTATTCAGAGTCACGAGTCTCATCATCTTCCTCATTCACGTACTGAGCGAGCTTCCCTTCGTGGATCATTTCTTTGAATACTCTGACCAATGCACACTGCACAATACACTCTGCACAGTACTGGACACTGCACTCTGCACTAAGCACGCTGCACAATGCACTCTGCACAGTTCACGATACTGCACTCTGCACTAAGCACACTGCACAATGCACGCTGCACTCTGAACAATGCACACCGAACAATGCACATTGAACAATTCAAAAGTGTCGGTGAATTCCTGGCCTTTAAAAGTGTCGGTGCAATCCTGACCTTTAAAAGTGTCGGTGCAAGCCTGGCCTTTAAAAGTGTCGGTGCAAAACGAGAGTAGAAGTAAAAGCCCAGCCTTGAAAGCTCAACACGGTCTTCTAAAAACAAGTCTAGCCCGCCCCAAGGCGGCCTGACTTGGGGGGCAACTGTTACGGATTGGGCCTTCGGTGGCCAATCTGCCTAAGGCCAAATCCATCGGTCAACGGTGGAGATCTAAGACCTAGATCCAATGGTCCCCTTTTGTCCCAAAAACCTATAAATAAGCATTCAATACTAGCATTAAAGGTACACACTTTCCATTCACCTAACTTGCAATTAGCTCACTCGCTGACTTAAGCGTCGGAGTGTCATTGCAGGTACCAACCACCCCGGATCAGAGCCAAACTCGGACTGACCAGGAACGCGACTACCAACTATCTCGGATCGGACTATGTGTCTAGCATCGGATACCCGTCCAGAGGTACGCTGCAGAACGGCTTCTCTTTTATTTATTTATTTATTTATTTATTTCAATTTAGGGTAATTTTTATGGATATAATTTATGCAGTTTTTGATTTTTAAAATTATTACTGGAAACAGAAAGCTTGGGAAGTAGCACAAGCACCATTTAAGAACTTGTTAATGATGGGGTTCATGATGTGGATGGCTGGTAGTACAGTTCACTTGTTTAGCATTGGGATTACCTTCTCAGCTCTGTGGCAACCCGTAAGTGCCTTGCAGAGTGTTGGCAAGAGTATGGTTTTTCCCTCTATATCCTTTAAATGATTGATTATAATCTCATTTGAGTCAGCATATACATGTAAATTGGTGGTGTGTTATAATTCATAGAACTTGATTTATAGAGATAGCTGGTTTGGTCATGATATGATAGAAATTTGCATTTTTTGGATAAAGTACAACTTATTGATCTTAGATATCTCAGCTCCCTTATGTCAATGTGACTCATAAGGAATTGTTCCGGTAATGTGTGTGTGTGTGGTTGGTGACAATTGCGGCCACATCAGCCGCATTCGTCTTGTCCGCTATATAAAGAATTAAGTGCAACTGAGTTCAATCACAACTTAAAATTTTGATCAAAAGCTTCCCTTTTTTTTTTCCGATAATTCAAAAGCTTCCTTGAAGCCGAAGAAGAAAAAAGGAAGTAATTATCTCCCCTACCCCAAAAAAAGCTTCACCATACACAGTTACACACTATTAGTTTTTTATTAACTTGTAGCCTTCTCATTCTAAATGTTCTCTTTATTCTCTATCTTCCTCTGTCATGCTTTTAGTGTTTAAGGGAACGAAAGGAATTTGTTTTGGATATCTGTTGAAGTTCTTTCTATTCTAGAATGGATTATACTTTTAATTTATTGTTCTCTTTACATAAGATATTCTAGTTGTGCAGTAGTGAATTTGCTTCTCATTCCATATTTTTGTTTCTAGTTTTGCCTACAGTCTTCTACTTATTTTTTGACTTAAACAACCTTGCAAAACATATGCTGGAGAACTTCAGTTTCTTCTGGGGTCATTCATATTATACATATTTTTATTGATCAAAAATATTATGCATATTTTTATTTTTGCAGTTTTTGAACCTTACAAAGACAGCAAAGTGGAGCTTCTTGGGCCTAAGTTGTTATTCATAGCTCTTAATTTGGGAGGCATGGCACTGGGTATTTGGAAGGTAATATATGTAGTCATGTTGTGCATTGACACAAAAACGACTTAAATTACTTGCAAACACTTTTTTGTTTCCTTTTTGTAAGTCTTAGTGAGTCAAATTGCTTGAAAAATTTCGCAAACTATAGGGGGGCGTTTGTTTAAAGTTATGTACTTTTTTTTTTGGGAATAACTTTCCTAAAAGTATAATGACGAAAATTCTTTTCACGGGCATCTTTTGAAAATTGTGACTAACATTTAGACTTCCCAGGAATCATTTATATAATTATATACATGAGTTCATACTTCATTCCCGTCTCATATGAATCTGTTTTCCTAACCCCTCCATTGTGAATGAAAACCACATGAATGTAGAAGTTATTTCATTCGTGTTTACGGGGATTGTTCGAGAGGTTACGGTTCGATCGTTTCGTGTGAGGACGTAATTTCTCGCGAGTTCGTCAAATCGGTGAGTTCTACTCACGTTAGGCTTTCAGTATTTCGAATATTTTGTTCGTGTTACCGAATTTGGATAAAGGTTGATATCGAAATTGATTTTGAGTCGAAAACGGTTTTTCTTTTGAAAATATAGCATTTGACGGTTTTTATTAAATTTTATATGTGATTGTATGAACTGAGATTGGACTAGAATATTATGTGAATGTTTGATTGTTTTGTTGAAAATTTGATTGGGTTTCGATTGGAAGCGATCAGAGAAGCAAAATGAAACGAAACGAACGAATTGCGAATCTGCTACAGGCAGCACAGATCGTGCCACTTTAGCACGGGTCGTGCTAATCTTTCTGTCTGAGAAATGTGGAATCTCAGTCTAGCACGGGTCGTGCAAGGTCTGGCACGGGTCGTGCAAGGTCTGGCACGGGTCGTGCAAGATCTTCTGCCACCAGTTTTCGAAAATTCGTTTCGCCGCTCCTTTCGATTCCAAACCTCTTCTAATCTTCTTTCGAACCCTTTGTGATGATTTTTCACTTATAAAACATTGTTTTTGACATGTTCAAGATGGTTTTGGAAATTACCTTCAAACCTATAAATGTTTCAAAAACCTAAAAGTAGTACACGTGAGCGGACATGGGTTATGTTTACTATCATGGAACTAAATGTTCAATCAATTGTTTAAGGTCATGGAACTAAATGTTCTTTCAAGGTCAGGATATATAAATTATATCAAAGGATGGGTGACGACCCAGTTGATTAGTATACTAGGGGAGGGGAAGTCATGAGCCCTAGAACCTAGGCCTCAGAAGGTTTGAAGCTAGTGTAAACTAGTGGAGAGGTTCGACGGTAAAGGCAGAGCTTTTGCCGAAGATGTACAATGGCATGACAGGAAAAGCTATATGCACGTAGGACCTATATGGACTATGATTAAATGAAAATCAATAAATGGACCGAGAGTCATTGTGAGGGGTTACGGTAGGACTCACTGAGATAATGTTTATCTCACCATTTATATGTTGTTGTTTTACAGATACTCAGGGAAAGAACAAGACAAGGAAGCATGGTTGATGAGACCTTAAGGAGGACAAGAAGTTTTAGACTTATGTTCAAGTTGTTTTTCTCTTAGTGATTGTACTTCGATTTGATGACTTGAATTTGTTTTAAGTTATGTAATCGTTTCTGCTTTTCTTGTGATGGTATTGAACACTAGGTTATGAGGATATTGAAAGACATGGAACCGATATGGTTTTCAATTAAGTTATGGAATGTTAAGACTGTTTGATGTTAATCATCGAAAAATTTTAGTTGTGTTCAATATCTAAACATGAAATATTACTCTGATGTATGCCACTTCGTGCATCTTAGCATTTCTACTTGACAGAAATATTTGGGTGTTACACTTTTTAGAACAATTCTTTTTGCAACAAATTTTGTTCACCCACTTTAGCTTTATAAGCATGTTGCAGGCATTTAATTTTCATAAAACTCGCGTTCCTCAATTCTCTTTTTGAAACTCCCTTTCAGAACCCTTAATACGACTTCACCGTTTTTATTGAAAGAGTTGTGCGTTAAGTAAGGTTGTCTTAAGTTGGGGTGAGTTAACCTCCACGGGGGTAGTGTTTTTAAATTATCGTTTGTTTGAAAAGTTTACAAAAGGATTTCTATAAAATTAGAATGAATCGTCCACCCCGTCTTTTACTAAATACTAGTGATGGTTAGGTGTATATGTTACATGTACATCTAGTTTTAATTTTTCCTTGTTTTCCTTCACATTTTTGAATTGGAATTCTATTCAAAGATTGTGGTGACGCACAAAATGTGCTATCCAATTTTTTTTTCCGTTCAATCTTTAACTAAGTTTTCTTTAAATCCAATAGCTTGAAAGGGTTATTTTTGCTACAAATCTAAAGTTTTAAGTTGAGAAAAGCTACAAGAGTATCTCCCTTTCATGTAAATTATTGCCCATTTCGCAAAACTTTTTCATCCTAACGAATATTTTCAAATTCGGTATTAAGCCTAAGTATAATTATAATAAGTTTCCCGCTTTGTGATGGCTGCAAGAGTGTGTAGATTGGAGTCCCCAACTATGCTAGGGGTAGTAAGAACACTTACATAGAGTTTAATATAAGTCCCATGCCATGTGCAAACTTAGAAAGAAGTTGTAGTACTTGCCCTTTTACTTAAAGATTGTTTGGATTAGTTATGTGCCAAAATGAAAAAGGATTTCAAGTCGACAAGTTTGTTTTCTCAATTAAGGGAGAATCTTTATTCCCGATTAGCAAATTGGTAAGACTTGACAAATTTTGAGGACACGGGTGTATTGTAACATCCCAGAGTAGCTAAGTTCAATTCTTGTGCTTAGTTGATAATCCAATAGATTTTTGCTAATCTAATTGTTTTAAATTATTGTTAGAGTCTATAATTGTTTGCCTAAAGTTGCTTGAATATATGACTAAATGAACTACTTGAATGGTGTGATATTGTTTGAATGCATTGTGTGCTAGTATAACATTTTAGAGGCTTGTGCATAAGTAAATGGAGGGGTGTGCATAGCATAGGGGTAAAAGGGACATTTTCACACACACCACTTAACTTCAGCTGAAACAAATAAACACACAGAACCTCACTCACTCACACAACACAACACACACACAAAATCAGTTTTTGAAAAAAGAAAAGAGAAAGAAGAGAAGTCACACCCCCAAACCCTCACATTGAGTTTCCATGGCTGAAATGGAGCTTCCATCTCTCACACCACCTTCTCTTCACTGAAATTAGTGACTCAAACATCAAACCTCAGAAATTTGAGCAACCATTTCTTCCCTTGCTTTTCATCTTCATTTTCGCAAAAATGGTGAGAGTTAGGTAGATTGGGGAAAACTTGGGTTGCATGTTGACATAGGAGCTGGATTAAGGTGTTTCAATAGCTACATTGTGGTTTAGAACTTCCAAGGAGAGGGTTTAGAGCTGAAATCGAAATTGGGTTATATGGAGGAAGCTATAGGTGAACTTAGGAGCTTATTTGGTGTTCAAAGAGTGTTGCTACTTGTTGATTGCGGTTGTTCAGCACATCGAGGTGAGTTCTTCCACCTTAGGTTTTTATTTTGTTTGTGTTTGGGTGGATTTGTGAAATGGAGAACCATTGCATGCAATTTTAAGCAAAAGTAATGATTGATGATTTGGAAATGACAATATATATGCTGAAATTCTGTTTGAATCGGTTTTGGTATAGATTCGGTTTTTCTGTGATTGTGAATTCTATGTATGTCCAAATTTTATGGGATTTGTTTTGTTAGAAACTAGACACGATTTTCTTCACTTTAGGCACTGGTTTGACTGATTTCGAGTAAGTATAGCTGCATAAAATATTGTCTCAAGTTAGGTAAAAAATCTGGGACAGTTTCGGATATAGGTTTGGTATTTTGTGCATAACGTTTTCTATAGAATTCCTTTTTGAATGGTTCCTATCTCATTGTAAACTAGACTCAATTTTCTTCAGTGTGAACTTAAATTTTGTGTCATTTAATTGAGACTTGATATTTTAAAATTTGTCTCAAGTTGAAACACAGAATCTGCTCAGTTTTAGAACACGTCAGTTTGTTTTGTGAAACTGTACTAAATGGCCCATAATTTTGCAAAACAGAAATATTATTCAGAAACTAGATCTTTTAAACTTTCCAAAGAGTGGTCGTTTGCTCAATTTCATTACCGTTTGAAGTGTTAATTAATTCGTCAAAGAATAGGTATGTTTGCTGAAAACTTCTACTCATATGTTGTTTGTTGAGTGAGATATTGAATTGTTGGATAATTCATGAGGTATACTTATAGTTACCAATCGAAGAGTCTTGTATCGCGAGAGTGAACATGATCTTGTTTTTAAAAAAAAAGGATTTGGTATCCACTAACAGGATTTGGTATCCACAAAAGGATTTGGTATCCACCCCCCCCCCCCAAAGGATTTGGTATCCTATTAATCGGACTTTGGGGTCCGAATGACATATTAAATAAAACACCGAGAGTGGAGTCGTGAGTGGTCTCGAAAGAACTCACTGAGATTATTATCTCATTGTTTTATTTGTGGTGTTTTCAGATAAACAGGGCAAAGCGAAGCAACAAAGGAAAAGTATCTGCTGGAGTAGTTGCTTAGTTTATTGATAGATCCTTGTGGATCAAAGTATTATGTTGCTTAGTTTTCTTACCCTAGATGTATTTTGGAGTTTTACTCTAAGTCTAAAATTTTGGATTCTATAACCAAAGTTTAATGTGTATTGTGAACTCTATTTTCGAATTTGGACATCTTCAGTGATATCACTGTAATGGATGAGTATCCGTAATGTCGACTGGCTCTAGTTTTTGGTAAACTTTTGCCTTAATGAACTTTTTAGGAAGAATGGTATCCTATAAGGTGTGTTATGTCCAAATTCTGAAACAGGTTCACGTCTCTGATTTTAATAAAATGGTTAACACTCTAGATTTATGACGTCTAAATTTAAGGATGTTATCATTTGAAAATATGACATTGGAAGAGTTCAAGAGGTATCATTTTCCTAATATTCAAATGGGCTTCTTATTTTATAATTGGTTTGCTAGCCTTAACGATTTTGCAGCTAGAAAAAGTAGGGTTGTAAGGAATTCGATTAATGAGATCAATGTTTGAAAACTCGGATCGGTGGCCGACTCAGTGAAGGTACAGGGTTACTGGGTCAACATTTATTGTAAAATTATTAATCAAATGCTTAAGTATGTTGGAAAAGGTAAAAGAAAAGAAAAAGAGTCGAACAAATTAAAAGATTTCGAACTAGTAAATATTATTATTATTATTATTATTATAGGAATAAGTTCATGATGAGTATACAGGCAAGAGGAAGAAGACTTATTTACGATTAGATTTTACTTTGGGCTTGGTACACATGTACAGGCTTGAAAGAGGAGATCCGTTTCATAGGGCCCATTACACTATGGCCCATGCTTTTCCCACATCCCTCCCTACTCATCCCACACCCCCTTAACCTTGTGAAATGACCAAAAGACCATTAATGAAACGCGCATTTTTCGCCGATTCGGTTACGGGCAACCGAAATAATTCGGTTATGGGCAACTGAATGTGTATTTTTTTGGCACACTTCCCTTTATTCAATTTTAAGAGGGTTCGGGGCACCCCCACCGAACACCCCCCTTAACAGAAAGAGATTAGAAACCTTAACCGTTTGTGGCATCCGTGGGAAAGAGAAGCAGTTGAATATTTCAGTTTAAGTGATCTATGGAATTGCTTCCATGAGAAGAATTGTTAATGGAGAGACACTTGTACAAGCGATTCTTACAGCAAAGAGAGTGAATGTGATAAGCTATGGAGGTGGGATGGAAGTTCATCAGAAGAGGGAATATTTGAACAAGATTGTCTCATGGATAGTCAATCAGTTAGAAGATTGGTTAAATACATTCATTATTGATAGTCAATCAGTTAGAAGATTGGTTAAATACATTCATTTTAAGATTCAGGTGTGTTCGGTTGATGTCAACCGAACAGTATCAAGTGTGTTTGGTTGATGGCAACCGAACAGTTTCGGATCCCCTTCCCTGAACGAACAAAGCTGAACAACACCCCCTTGTTATTTTTTATAACGTTCGGTTGGCCTTAGCCGAATATATTCGGTTGGTCTCAACCGAATCACACGTAAACACATCATCTACTTAAGGGTATTTTTGGAATATCTGAAGTTAAGGGGTGTGTGATGAGTAGGAGGGGATGTGGGAAAAGTGATAAACTTACAATATACATTAAGACAAGTAAACCTAGATACCTTCTTGACCAAAAAAAAAACTTAGATACCTTTAGAGTTTCAGCCGCCAGCAAGTTTTCACCTTCGTCCCTTACTCTTTTCTGCAACAATGAACAGCGACACCATAGTCAAATCCACTTCTTTTTTCAGTGTTCTTCATCTACAAAGCGACCGACTTACGATCTATGAAGTCTACGCTTACAAGTTCTTCTCATATGTTTTTAATTCTTTTTAGCATAACTTGACCGGGTTTTTACAAACCGCCGCGGTCTATGAAGTTTACGCTTACAAGTTCTTCTCATATGTTTTTAATTCTTTTTAGCATAACTTGACCGGGTTTTTACAAACCGCCGGGTCACCGAGTTTTGCGAAAATCAGCCGAGTTGGAGTGATTTACACGGGTTGCTTGTATTTCCGATCCGATGAGCCACCCGAACCGTCCACCCCATCGAGTCCCGGTCGGACCGGTTTGACCGGCCGGTCCGAGCCGGGTTTTAAAACACTGAATGAGATTATACAGCAAACATTTATTTATGAACAATCGTGATGCATCCAAAGGCCAAAGTAGTAGATTCAGCCAATTATAAAATGCACACCAGTATTATTCATTGGAAGTCGTGCCGTTCTAAAATTTGGTTATGCAATTCCTTCGAATAATGTCTACGTGACCATCATCAAGAAGAATCAAGTCAACAACAACAATTGATCTTCATATGGAGTGATTTATTTTAAAAATTATCATTCACTTATCAATGTAGTGCGATGTCGATTTCATGTTATTTTTTTTAACTACTTTACTTACGTATAGCTACATCTTGTGTCTTTCATCTTTTAGACTTATAATCATACTTAACATCATCTATCTTTTTTTGAGTCTGAAGATTTAATTTATTCTACTAAATATCATCTAATTTTGATTGATTGTTCTTTATTTTACAATTACCCAACCCGGTCAAGAACACACTTAAAAACACACACATGGTAAACCCATTTTACTAGCCCAACAAGCACATTATTCACAAACTATTTTAAAGTTCATCGGTCATTAGTCACCAAAAACTTCACATACCCATGTGCAGAATAAGTTGGTTTCAATAAGCTTTTAGATTCCACCAATATAGAAACAATACAACCCTCTTATTAACAGTCTTTTGAAATTTTTTAACAGTTTTTTCATTTATGCGCCACTTATCTGCTTTACTAGGAGATAATGACAACTACAAAACTCAAAATCATATTTTCCAAATCAAAAATATTAATTGCTATTACATTTAAACCATATTGACACTTAATATACTACTAATAGTAATATAGTATAACATAAAACTTTATGTTTACAATCATAAATATTCATATTAAATTAAATGTTATTAAGAATATTAAGAATTTTTTTTATTTAATATCGTATATGTTAGTTATATCCTAAACATATTAATATATAATATATATATATATATATATATATATATATATATATATATATATATATATATATATTACATAAAATTGTAAAAGACAATGGCGTGAATCCAACATTTTAATACTATTTATTTAAAAATTACTTTTTTGTAAACTCATTAAATAACTTTTATAAAATTTAGACCCATATGTACAAATAAATAAACATAACATCTTCATAGCCTTTGCAGGTTGCCTAAAAATGATCTCCTCCATCCAAATATAATATTATCAAATCAATGGTCTAAGCCTTACTTTCCCATTCTACACAAGCAATTTTAATGGGCACCTCTACTCTTAATAGTTTGCAACCAAAGAAGGAAAAATTCTTGGAATGTGTGTTTTCTTTCCCTTTTTAGACTTTTCCTTTCCCTTCCCTCCTTCAAAACACAACCTTAATTTAGTGACGGGGCTGTGGTCATTTGGTAATTTTTCGTAGGTAATGAACATTTTCTTGTAGTATGCATTTCTACAATTGATATTAGATTAAATTAAGTAAAAAAAACTCAGGTAACCGAAAAAGATTAGATTAAATTAAAACAACGTTGGTATTTTTTATGTTTTTCCTTTGACCGCCATTTTAGCTTTGCATTCGGGATACTTAACTTGCTTACTTAGACTTTTGTAAGTGTTAATGTCGTCCTTTAAGTTTGTTACAAGTTTCAATTTATTTTATTACAATTTTTTTCTTAACTTTTTTGTGTGTAAGACGCTAACATTGAGTTTGATTTTATATTTGGTACTTAGATTTAGATTTTTGAAAATTGTGTAGAATGTTGGAAGAATATTGTTCTACTTATTATAATACCAAAATATAAAGATTTAGGGATCAAAACAATGTGACTTAAA
Organism: Astragalus membranaceus; assembly: GCA_039519185.1. Classification (NCBI taxonomy): domain Eukaryota; kingdom Viridiplantae; phylum Streptophyta; class Magnoliopsida; order Fabales; family Fabaceae; genus Astragalus; species Astragalus membranaceus. The sequence continues at coordinate 147,498,668 of CM076846.1, read as the reverse complement.
ATAAAATTAAAATCGTGGCCAAGAGCACTCTATAGGTAGTCATGGTTTTTCGCAAAACTCTCTATAGCTAACAAAAGTTAACCAATCTTACTTCATTGAGTTCATATGCTGATCCACTACAATAATCATATGTTTTTATCTTCCAGTTTATCTCTAAGGGGTTAGTGTTAAGGACTTATATTCAATAGAAACTCAATTCAATACAAAATTAAAGACAACCATTTAGAATTTGTTAATTCTAAAGTTTAAGTTTAAAAGATCCAATATAATTTGCTATATAAAAGATAAGAGCAGACAAATTTAAAGACTCCTCATTTGAGAACATAAATTAATTAGTATTGTTCTGTACTGTGCTTCCGATGTTATGATCGGTATTACGCAGTTAGTAGATATTCAATCCTTGATTCTGTCTCTGTCTTCAGGCTTTGAGAAGAAGACTTTGTCCGATCTGGAGAGGTTCGATCTTGAGAGGCGATGTTGAGATGTTCGGTCTTGATCGGTTCGATCTTGAGGGGCGATGTTGTACCTGCAATGATACTCCGACGCTCAAGTCAGTATTTGAGTGAATGAGTGTTCTGTTAGAAAAGTGCTTACCATTAATGAGCATTGAATGGGGTATTTATAGAGTTTGGATGTATTTGTGTTGGCGTTTTTGGGCCGTCTGATCTTGCGGGCTGATCTTGGCCATTGAAGATTGGACTCTCTTAATTATGATTGGGCTTCTCATCAATTGGGCTTTTGGAGAGGGGGGTGTAAATATAAAACAGTATAATCACCATAACAGTGGCCCCCCAAGTCTGGTCGCTATGAGGAGCGATCTTGACTTTGATGGGCGACGTAGCTTTTATACTTTTGTTTTTGTTGAGTGGAGATCTCTTCGGTCTCGAGCTTATGTCGAGCCTGGGGTTCTTGAGCGATGTTAACTGTCCGTCGAACTTTCGAGCGAGGTAGATGGTCGTACTGAACTCAGTGCTGCTTTGGAATCAGTGTAATCTTGGAATCAGTGCCATTTTTACTATTTCTGACAAGGTGTCTCTTCGCAGTGGCGGCGCGTGATGGTGACGTTTATCCTTCATCGTGCAAATTTTAATGGGCTAGGGTGTGGATGTGACGTTTCGACTTCCCGGCCCAGGCCCACAAAATCCGCTTTGCTATAAATAAAGGGTCTCACCTTCCCATTTATTGCTTGCTGATCATTTGTCTTCGATTTATCGATCTTCGAGAGCTCCCGAGCTTTTTTTTTTAAAGTAATCGAGTTTGAAAAGTTTCGAAGTACTTTTAAGGTCGGTTTCTGTGGATCGACAATCGTATTTCTCCAGATATAATCAACTTGCGGCTCAGTTCCGAGGTTAGTCTATTTTTGATTTTTCTTTACTTTTCTTTTCGTTTGTGCCTGGACTTCCCCCAGTCCCCTTTGATCTCAGAATAGGGGTCGTCAGGTCGGGTTCCGACTTGCTCGCAAACCCATTTTCGATCTTTAATCCTGACATTTCGTCCCCCATTCCTGTAGATTCGCTCTGGCGAGGATGAAACAAACTCGGAGAGACGTCACTCAGTACCGGAAAGAGTTTACGAACGCGATGGCTTCTGGTGGTGAAGTCCCTGAGGTTCGTACCGAGCCCCTTGAAGTCGCCGCCCCGGACGTGCAAGAGCATTCTGCTTCCGCCCCTATGAGTGATAAGGCGGAAGATAATTTTGAGAGTGAAAGTTCCTCTCCTGGGACCGATGCTAATGAGCCGAATGACGATACTCCCGGAGATGCGGAGGAAGATTGCTTGGTGGAGGTGATGGCCATCACTTCCGAGTCCGATGAGGAAATCCCAGTGGAGGAATCAGAGGATTCTGAAGTCGAACTTGGGACAGGCTCCGAGGTTGATCCTGTGTCGAGTTCCGAGTCTGCCGATGAGTTCGATAGAGGGGGTGTTGGAAAACAAGTTGAATCTCGCCCTTCGAGTCAACCGGGTTCCAGCCGAGCTTCTGCTGCTTCTCTGGATGGGTACTCTAGTACTGGTTGTGGGGACCTTGATGTACCGGTGCGAGAGGTCTCTCAATATGATTGGGTTTCCAGAAATATATTGGAGATCGAATCGTTGTACCAGCACGGGTTTAACTTGGAGAGGGTCGGGAGGAAAGCTTCGGGTCGCTCGAAGCGAATTTGGAGAGTTGAGGGAATGAAAAAGGGAGAGCATGTGGCTTTGTGGCCTGGAGAGCTCAAGTTCACTTTGTATCATATGCTGATAAATGAGATGAATATCCGGCCTCCTTTCACTTGGTTCGAGCAGACGGTTTTGGCGACTTTGGATGTTGCGCCTTCTCAGTTGCATCCAAACGCGTGGGCTTTTGTTCGAGCCTACGAACTAATGTGTCTTCACCTGGAGAGGCCGGTCTCGCCGTTGCTCTTCTTCCATTTGTTTGAGATCAATCGGAACAGCAGTGAAAATAAATCCGGTCGTGAGCATGTCAGTCTTCGCTCGAGGCGAGGGGCCAAGATTTTCAAAGCTTATGCGGACTCATTGAAGGGGAATTGGAAGGAGTTATTTTACTGGGTCGAACCGGTGACCGATGAAGCGATCGAGAGAGTGGGAAAGTTTTCAGAGGATGGTCGGACTTTGGTGTCCACCAAGTTTCCCATTGGTTGGAGTCAGGCCCATTTTGAACGATCCACCAATTCCTTTTTTGTTAGTCAGGATCGATTGAACGCTGCCGATCTTCTTACTAAGAGGATCCTGATGTTTATTTCTGAGAACATTCCGTTTTCAAAACATAAGTATCGGGGTATCCCTGCGGCTAAGATAGTTTAGGCTGGGAAGCGAAAACGAGTGCAATTTGTCTTAGGTAGTTCGTTTTTCTTGTTTTGATTTTTGCACATCTTTGACTGTAGTTTGTATGACCCATTTTTGTTTCTTTTCCAGATACCATGGCCCCAAAGAAGCTCGTCGTAATGAAGGCGCTGGCGATGAGGAGTGTCGACATATCTGAAGATGCTGAGGAAGTGGGTGCTCCGCTTCCGACGTCTCCCCAGGTTGAGACTGTTGTTGGGACGGTTACTGCTGCTTCCCCGATCAACACCGTTACTCAAGAGGATCTTGCCTATGAGGCTCTGGTCGATCTTGTTTCCAGTTCTCCTCCCCCGGCTGCTCCCGAGGTTGGTGCAGGGACCTCGGCGAAGAGGGTGCGCACCGAGGCAAGTGGCGAGCAAAGGCCCCAAAAAAGGAGTAAGACCTCAAGGAGACCGAAGCACAAAAACAAGGCCGTACCTTTAGAGGAGGGCTTCTTGGAAAAAAAACTATGCCCAATGGCGGGAGGATCCGGTTGGGGCGTCTGTTAAATTATTGTCAAATTTGGCCGAGGTTCATAAGACCGAAAAAGAGAAATACGAGAAACGGGCTAAGGGTAAGTGTTTTTGCCTGTTTGTTTTTGTTTTTGTGACCTTTTTCCCTCAACTTGATTTTTCTTTTTCTCGTGCTTGCAGATTTGTTGGAGCTCGAGAAGTCTAAGAGAGCGAAGCTTGTGGACGATGTATCTTTGAAGTCGAAAGAGCTTGCTCGAACAAAACAAGAACTTCCGACTCTGAAGGAAAGCCAGGGGGAGCTTATACGCCGGGCGGAGTTTGCGGAAACTCGTGCAAAGGAGCTGGAAGAAAGGGAAAAAGTTTTGGAGGGGCAATTGGTCGAGGCTGACCAGAAGATAAAAAGTTTGGAGATTCGTATTGTCGGTTTGGAAGATGATCTGAAGAAGGCATCTGAGGTAGGGGTCGGAACAAATAGCGATGCAGAGGCTCGAATTGCGGAGCTTCAAGCAGCCCTTCAGCAAAGCAGAAAACATGCTAAGGAGGCTACGAAGATTGCAAACGAGGCTAGGAAGGAGGCTCGTGAAGCTGCTAATTCGGCAATTGAGCTGTATAGGGAGGGTTTTGAGTGTGCCCAGGAGCAAATTGCTTTGGTCAATCCTTCCATTAATTTGGATCGGTCGATCATCGATGCCGACCACGAGGTTGAAGGGGGTATGATCGTTAAGATTGATGCTCGGACGGAGAAGAAAACTGTGATTTTTCCGACCTCCACTTCTTGATGCTTTAATAGTGTTTCTTTTTGTAGAAGTTCCTGGTGTATGCTTTATCTATGTAGTTTTTGTATAGATCCGGAACTTCTTTCGATTTAGGCTGGGGATATTTGTAACCTTTTTTGAAATATGTTTATCAGACCTTTACCTTTAATGAATGTTTTTTAAATTCTGCACGTTGCGTATGATGTAAGAACGTCGGTAAATGAGGAACTCGATTTACCGGTTTTGAGTGCTTTTTTAATTCTGCACGTTGCGTATGATGTAAGAACTTCGGTAAATGAGGAACTCGATTTACCGGGTTCGAGTCTATAGGACAGTTTACTAGGACTCGGCCTAGATTTAACTCGCCCTATAGGGGTATCGGCAGCTGTGGCCGATGGTCGTTCTTAGGACGTTTCGATCCTTGAAGACCGGGTCTCTTTGAGATAGTTTACCAAGACTCGGCTCGGATTTAACTGTTTCTTAAAGAGTTTGCGACTTTGGGTGGTCGCTTGGGGAGATCGTCTAAGATCGGTCCCGGTTGATTCCCAGTGGAGGGAGTTTTTGGTCCTTACATTTTGATGAAAATCAAGAATGTACGGAGACTTGGTGAGAACTTTGAGAAGCTTTGAAAGCATTTGAAAAGAAAGGTCAAGTTCTTTTTAATAATTTGTTTCGAGTTTACATAAGATCGGAGTACATGATTTCTTTCTAAGGATAATAACTTTTCAGTTTTGTTGCGTTCCAAGTCCTCTCGATCTTTCTTCCTTGGAGGGTCTCCAATTTAAAGGCTCCCGTACCGGTTTTAGATAAAATTCGGTAGGGGCCTTCCCAGTTTGGGGTGAGCTTTCCTTGGGAGGCATTTTTCTGACCGACGTCAGCTCTTCTGAGTACCAGATCGCCTGGATCGAAATCTCTGTGAACGACTTTGCTGTTGTATCTGGTTGCAACTTTTTGTTTGATGATTGCTTCTCGGAGTGAGGCCCGATCTCGGATTTCATCGATGAGGTCGAGTTCTTCTCTTAAGGCTTGATCGTTATTGCTTTGTGTTTTGGGATTTGCCGTTCTCCAACTAAGTTCACCGATCTCGACAGGGATGACCGCCTCGCTGCCGTAGGAGAGTCTAAAAGGTGTTTCTCCAGTGGAGCTTTGGGGGGTCGTCCGGTATCCCCAGAGGACGTAAGGCAATTCTTCTACCCAATTTCCTTTGGCGTCGTCCAAACGTCGTTTTAGCCCGTTCAGTATTACTTTGTTTGCAGCCTCTGCTTGACCGTTGGTTTGAGGGTGTTCTACTGAAGTGAAATGGTGCTTAATTTTAAGCTCGAACATTAGTTTGCGAAATCCCGTGTCTGTGAATTGAGTCCTGTTGTCCGTTACTACTACCTCGGGGATCCCGAACCTGCTCATAATGCTTTTTTTGAAGAATTTTATGCAGTTTTTTGCAGTGATGGTCGCCAGGGGTTCCGCTTCTATCCATTTGCTGAAGTAGTCCACGGCGACGATCAAGAATTTGACTTGTCCTGGTGCTTTTGCGAAAGGTCCGAGTAAGTCCATTCCCCACCATGCGAAGAGCCATGTGGAGGATAAACTCGTGAGGTCTGTGGGGGGAGCTATGTGCACATTGGCGTGGATTTGGCATTTCTTGCACTTTTTCACATGATCACTAGCATCGCCAATCATGCTTGGCTAGTAGTAGCCGGCTCAAAGAGTTTTACGTGCTAAAGATCGAGCTCCCATGTGCTGGCCGCAGATTCCCTCATGAATTTCTGCTAATACATAGGCCGCTTCCTCTCCCTCGATGCATTTAATTAACGGGGAAGAGAGGCTTCTTTTGTAGAGCGTTCCGTTGATGGCTGAAAAAGCCGAGGCTCTTCTCCTGATATATTTAGCTTCGTTTCTGTCTGGGGGTTTCGTTCCTGAGACGATGTACTCTAAAATTGGGGTTATCCAGCTGTCTGTTTCCTCGAGCATGCAGACGGTCGGGTTAAACAGAGGCTCGAGAGACACACTGGGTTTGTGTAGTGTTTCTTGGATGGTTGTCCTCTGGTTCCCTGGGGTTTTTGTGCTTGCGAGTTTGGCGAGGATATCAGCTCGTTGGTTTTCCGTTCTTGGGACATGAACTATCTCGCTTGCTTTGAATTTAGCTATTAGCGACTGTACCTGAAGTAGGTATTTTTGCAGGATCGGTTCTTTGGTCTCGTACTTACTTCCGATCTGGGAAACCACCAAGAGAGAGTCGGTATGAAGTCTAATTTGTTGGACTTGGAGGTCAATTGCCAGGCGAAGTCCGGCGATGCAAGCCTCGTACTCTGCTTGGTTGTTCGAGGTGGGAAAACCGAATGTAAGGGAAACTTCGATGATGACCCCAGTTGGGCTTTCTAGCATAATCCCAGCGCCACTCCCTTTTGGATTTGAGGACCCATCGACGTATAGGATCCATATGTCAGATTCGGTGTTAGCAGGTGTCATCTCGGCGATGAAGTCCACCAAAACTTGCGCTTTAAGTGTAGTTCGAGCTTCATATTTAATACCGAACTCTGAGAGTTCCACGGCCCATTTGATCATTCTTCCAGCCAGATCGGGTCTATGGAGTATCTGCCTGATCGGGTAGTTAGTTCGGACGACTACCTGGTGGGCGACGAAATAGGCTCGAAATCGTCGAGCTGCGACAACAAGAGCTAGGGCGATTTTCTCGATTTTCTGGTAACGACTTTCAGCTCCGTGCAGAGCCTTGTTTGCGAAGTAGATCGGGCTTTGCCCGGTTTTGAGCTCGCGTATTAGAACGGCAGCTAAAGCTTCTTCTGAGACCGCTAGATATAAGTATAGTGTTTCCCCTTCATTTGGTCGAGTTAAAATTGGAGGCTCGGAGAGAGATTTTTTTAGTTGTTTCAAAGCTTCGTCTTGTTCAGGCATCCATTCGAAATCTCTTTCTTCTTTTTTGAGGATTTTGAAAAGTGGAAGAGATTTGAATGCTGCATTTGATATGAAACGAGATAGAGCAGCTATCATCCCATTGAGTTTTTGCACTTCTTTTTTGGACGTCGGAGTTCGCATTTCTGTGACGGATCGACATTTATCCGGGTTTGCCTCGATTCCTCTTTCTGTTAAGAAAAAACCCAAAAACTTCCCTGCTCGAACTCCGAATGTGCATTTTTCTGGGTTTAACCTCATTCTATTCTTTCGTATCTCACAAAAAATCGCTCTTAGATCGCTAATATGGTCGTCATCACTTCTGCTCTTGGCGATCATATCATCGAGGTAGACTTCTACGCTTTTACCGATCTGGTTTTGGAACACTTTGTTCATCATTCTTTGATAAGTTGCTCCAGCATTTTTTAACCCAAAGGGCATGACACGGTATGCGAAGTTTCCTCGGTCAGTGATGAAGGCGGTTTTAGCTTGATCTGGGGGAACATAGCGATCTGGTTGTATCCGGAGTATGCGTCCATGAAGGATAATAACCGGAAGCCGGAAGCGTTGTCGACTAACCGATCGATGCTGGGGACCGGAAAAGCATCTTTTGGGCAAGCTTTATTAAGATCGGTGTAGTCGACACACATGCGCCATTTTCCGTTAGATTTTTTCACCAGGACTGGGTTTGATAACCAAGTCGTGTATTTAACCTCAGAGATTAAGTTGGCTCGGATGAGGTCGTCTACTGCTAAGGCGGCAGCAATGGCTTTCTCTTTGCTTTGAGCCCGTTTTCTTTGGGCGATCCATTTTGCTTCTGGGTTTATTGCGAGTCGATGGCAGGCCACCTCTGGTGGGATCCCAGGCATGTCTTCAGCCGACCAAGCGAAGATGTCTTTGAAATCTTTAAGACATTGGGTTAAATCGGTTTTGATTTTTTCTGGGAGGTCGGTTCCTATTTTGACATTTTGGGAGGGGTCTGAGCCGAGCTGTATTTCGATGAACTTACCATCAGGCTCTGGTCTTTTGATTCTTCGTTTGAGCTCTTTGGTTAGCTCGTCGACGTCTTTCTGAATTTCGACCTTCGGATCGCAGTCGGTTTCTAAGTTAGAGGTGGTGTTAACTTCAGTCGGTCTACCTTTTGGCATTTTGGGAGTCGACAGTTCTTCCGAAGGGGGAACCCCTTCATGCTCCGAAGCTTTTCGCTCGTTCTTCGTCCATAGGAAAAAACACCTGAAAGCCGACTCTAAGTCAGAGTTCAGAGTGATAACTCTGTTGCAGAGAGAGTGGAACTTCATTTTCAAGTGTGTGGTGGATGTAACCGCCCCGAGCCTGCCGAGGGTCGGTCTTCCTATGATGCCGTTGTATATTGATTCACAAGGTAAAACGAGGAATTTGGTCTTGACGGTTCGAACCATTGGTTCGGTTCCGTAGGTAACCATTAGTTCCAGATGCCCAAGGGGTTTCGTTCGAGATCCATTAAAGCCGGATAGAGCCGTCCCTCGATAAGGGGTGAGTTCCTCTTTGTCGATCCCCATTTTGTTCAGGAGATCGATAAAGATGATGTCTGATGAGCTCCCCTGGTCGACTAGGATCCTACGTACCTCCTTATTGGCTATGATGGCCGATATTAGGAGGGGTACGTGTTTGTTAGCTTTTTCGTCAATGAGGTCATTGTCGCTAAAAGATAATGGAGGTCGATTGGTCTTGACCGGGTTTGTTGACGTTGAAGCCACGCATAACAATTCCTTCCATTTTCTTTTCATAGATTTTCCCGATCCTTCATGATCGAATCCCCCGGTTATCATCATGATAATCGAGCGTTTTTTATCCAGTTCTTCGTGGTCCGGGTCGATCACTTCTTTTCCCTTTGCCCTGGGAATTTCATTTCTTTCTCTTCCGAAATTGTCAGTTCGTTCACCTTCCCTTTTGACATAAGAAGCCAGTTTTCCACGTTTTATTAAATCTTCAATGTCATCCTTTAGGGCGTTGCAATGGTTCGTGTCATGGCCATTGCTTCTGTGGTATCGGCAGTATTTGTTGGCCTTCTGCCCAGGTCGGATAGGTAAGGATCTGGGAGGCTTGACGTCCCTGAATTCGACGTTCCAACATTCACCTAGCAACTGGGCGTTGGAGACGTTGAGTTCGGTGTATACCTGATGGCGATTTTTCTTACCGACGTTCCACGAATTTTTACGAGGGTCGATCTCGATGTGGCGTTTCGACGGCTCTGGATGCGACGGTGTTTTGTTGACTTTGGAATTTTCTTCTTCGTTAATAAAGCACTGGGATAGCTCGAGGAGTTCTTGAAGGGTGTTAGGTTCCCAGGTGTTGATGTGCTTCCGGAACGAGCTTCCAGGGAGCAGACCTTGGGCCATGAAGAAAATTCGGAAGGCGTCGTCTAACTGCCGAACCTGAAGAGCTTCGATGTTGAATCGCTCTATATATTCTCTCAGGGGCTCGTTCACCTTCTGGACAATAGATGCTAAAACATTTTTGTTTTTGGGTTTGCTCTTGGAATGGGCAAAGTGCACTGAGAAGTTTTTTGCTAGCTGGTCCCATGAGGAAATGGTATTCGATCTTAACGTTCGAAACCATTCGGAAGCCATTTTATCCAGGGTTAAAGGGAATATTCGGCATTTCATTTCTATGGGTACGTTTCGATACTGCATGGTTGTGTCGAATTGGTCTAGATGCCTGTCGGGGTCGCCCGTTCCGTCGTAAGTCTTCAGCCCTCCAGGTGGTTTCTCGAGATACCGGGGGACCCGAAAGTTGTCGATCGATTTTGTGAAAGGACCTTTTCGCCCAGTTTGATTTCCTCGTGATAGTGGTTGGTGTCTGTGATGGGGTTCAGGATGTCTGTATCGTCGTGTTTGATTGTCGTCACGGCTTCTTGATCGTCTCCTTGACGAGGTCGAGCCTTCAAGATCGTCAGTTTGGCGAGCCAAAGGAGAACGGGAACCATTCCCTCGGTGGCGGCGTGGAGGAGAATGAGGATCATCAAGATCGTCGTATTGTTGAGCTGATGGAGAACGGGAATCATTCCCTCGGTGATGGTATGGGGAGAGGTGAAGATTGAGACCATTATGTTGTCGAGCCAGAGGAGAACGGGAACCATTCCCTCGTTGACGGCGTGCGGGGGAACGATGATTGAGCTTTCTCCGTGGGGGTGATCGACGAAAAAGTATTCTTCGAGTTGGGCGTCGTTCCTCCAGGGAGCTCTGCCCGGATGACTGCCGATCCGGAACGTTTCGACCTTGTAGCCTCGCTATTTCGGATTCGAGGTTAGCGAACCGGTTGTTCCTTTCTTCATTTACCGCTTCTTGCCGAGCCAATAGCTGAACTAGCTGTTGAACCGCGTCCGTCAAAGCCGGAAGTAATTAGGGAGGAGATGGTAAGCTCGTTTCATCTGCGCCCGAATGTGCTCGGGATGGTCCGGTGTTGGGACATCGGCTTCGTGTTTGCGATGAATTTGTGAGTTCCTGGATGTGGCCTTCAGGGGTTTGCTGAGGGCCGAGCTCAGGTTCGGCCATGTGACTAGTTGGTATTGAGCGGCGCGTTGGAGCCATTTTAATAAGTTCAAGGAGATGGTGAGGAAAATAGGGTGTTGATTCCTCCCACTGTGGTCGCCAATGTTCTGTACTGTGCTTCCGATGTTATGATCGGTATTACGCAGTTAGTAGATATTCAATCCTTGATTCTGTCTCTGTCTTCAGGCTTTGAGAAGAAGACTTTGTCCGATCTGGAGAGGTTCGATCTTGAGAGGCGATGTTGAGATGTTCGGTCTTGATCGGTTCGATCTTGAGAGGCGATGTTGTACCTGCAATGATACTCCGACGCTCAAGTCAGTATTTGAGTGAATGAGTGTTCTGTTAGAAAAGTGCTTACCATTAATGAGCATTGAATGGGGTATTTATAGAGTTTGGATGTATTTGTGTTGGCGTTTTTGGGCCGTCCGATCTTGCGGGCTGATCTTGGCCATTGAAGATTGGACTCTCTTAATTATGATTGGGCTTCTCATCAATTGGGCTTTTGGAGAGGGGGGTGTAAATATAAAACAGTATAATCACCATAACAAGTATCAATCTCGCTCAAGAGCATAATCCGAGAATATACCAAATAAAAAACTTAAATGAAAAAATCGAAATAAGAACATATAAAGCTAGCGTCACTAAGTATCAATTTCGCTCAAGAACATCATCTGAGTACCAAATAAAAACTTAAAAGAACAAATCGAAATTTAATATTAAGTTAAATAATTGGGGGAGCACTTTAATTTGCATAGTGAAGATTTGCTCTAACAATAATCATATATACTTGAAACAATTAATATTAAAATTCTTCTACCCGATGTTTGCTAATAATAGTTGAAATAATATATAAATTCTTCTACTCAATGTTTGCTCTAACAATAATAATATTTGAAATAGTATAAAGTTGCTAATTCAAAATAAAAGAACTTATTACTAGATATTCTCATGTCATGTGTCTTGTAAGAACATAAGGAACTCACAGTGGCTAGAAGCACTAATTATTGTGCAAAGGGCTAGGAGAGGAGGGTACAAATCTTTTAACTTGAGCGTAATTGCCTCCTTCACTTTTTTTGATACAACAATTGATCCATGTTGGATACTTGACCATGAACGTTTCATGCTTTTGCACTTTCATAATTCGAGCACCCTCTACCTCGTGGTTTAAGACTAAAGCCATGCTTAGCAATATCACAATGAGACAAACCATTTGAGACCTTGAAATTGCCATGATGATCACTTCACTACCACAATTCTACTTCAAGAAAAGGGAAAAGAAAGGTTTTGGTTTGAGAAAATTGAGAAGGGCAAGGATTTATTTATAGTGAAACAAGGCCCCTAGTGAAATTATTCTGTATCTTTTATTTAATTATAACGATAAGAGGTATGATTTTGATACGTTCTCGGAATTCGAGGGCCGAGATACCTCCTAAAGAATGGATAAAGAGAGGAATTAGACTTTGAATATATTTCATTGATACCAATTATGAGGTCAATACAATGCTTATATAAGCTAGTGGATACACACCATAAGGTGGATACATCACCCACACAATAACATTGCTACCTAACAAACAAATAAGAGAATATTCCTAAAAAGCCCCTTCTAGAATATACTTAAAGAGTCATTATTTCATTGACCGCCATGATCATATCATTACCTACCCCATCAAAATCAACCTTGTCCTCAAGGTTGTATAAATTTTCTCCATGAATAAACTTTCCGGGATCCCATTGCTTGGATTGGAATGACCAAAGAACTTTAGACATTTGAAAATGTTCGCCAGGAACCCACGGTAAGAATTCAGCAGGTTGGAAATTTGAGCCTTTGGAGTATGTGAGATACTGCGAAACATCCACATTCATTTTGGTAGAGTCAAATTCAGCCTTTGGAGTATGTGATTGATTGCTCATAAGTATACAAAAGAGCTGCCCACAATTGTCATACAAACCCAAGACCTGGGCTTGTCCAAGGTCACCATGAGGAAGCCATATAACATCATCGAACACCCTAAGCCCATTCTCAAGAAAACTCTCTACTGTAGAAGGTGAAGGAACTTGAACAAAATCCCACAGCAGATACATCACCTCCAATACCCGTACAACACTATCACCTAAAGAATTAGAACGAACCCTTGTCACCTTATGCAAGTCATCCACCGCTTGTTGAGAGGCCATGATAGAATTGAAAATAGTGTCACCCACAAAAAGATATGAAGCTGTGATATTTCCATGAGGGACTTGATATACTTCATGAGCCAATTTAAGTAGTGCTTGTAGCATATTTTCAAACCCAATCAAGGCAACAAATTCATAATTATTTTCAATGAAGTGAGCTAGCTCCAGGAAGTATTGGGCAACCTTTCCATCTCTTGGGATGATAGCAATATCAGGGGACATCAAGGTACACCCAACTTCAAATAAGGGATCAATTTTTGCATAAACACTCAATGCAACACCATATGCTGTTATGTGAGCAATTTTACAAAAAATCTGCTCACCACTGTCAAGCAAACCCATGGCCTTGGCTACCCCAAAGTAGCCATGAAGAGATAAGTCAACAAGATTAAATCCCATAGACATAGACACTTTTTCGAAAAGAGTCTCCAGTATAAAATGACCAAGAACCTGAAGAATGTTCATTAGCAAATACACCAACTTAAATTCCCATACAACAGTGTTGCCCAAACCGTGATCACAGGCCAGACTATGCAATAAATATGCCAAGGGTGTGATATGTGCCAATTTAGAACGACTATCCTCGACCTTGACCCATTCAAACTTAAATTTGGAAATGCTGTGTGTTTTATCATTCAACATCAGTGTAAGGCTTTTATGTATGAGAGGGAGAATGAATTCAAGCAAGGGAGAATGAAACACACCTGGCCTCGAGTTAAACTCCAAGACACAATTAGAATTATGCTTGCCTTTAACAAGTTCATCGTTGAAGTTGAGATACACAAAACTAGTGCATAGCTCCATACCTTTAACACGGGCATTTCTCCAAACAGATTGTGGGCAAATTGCTATTTTCATACAACAAAGCGAAACTATGGTGTCCACCACTCGGTTATTGATGTCTGGTGGCTTTGAAGGTGGTGGAGGCATGGTGAGGTCTGATGTCACTTGAAATTCCACCATCGACCTTTGAAAGCTTCGATAAGGTGGCTTCAGCGGCGGTGTCGGCGGCGGCGTCGAGTGGTTTAGTCCAGCAATAAAAAAGAACTGCCACTCACGATCTGTACTCCGCGTTGAGAATAAACCAGGTGACCTCGCAACAATCACACAAGAAGGCGTCGTTGTGAGTATTGTAAGGAACCCATTCCTCATCGTGAAAACTCCAGTATCTGCAGTCGGAAAAGTGACGTTCAACGATTCTGAAGCATCACACAACGAAGAATCAGATCCCAAAATAGGATTATCCGCTAATCTTTCTCCCTCGTTCAAGAGAGTATCTCCGCCAGGGTCGAACACGTGATTTAGATGTCCCGTCGCCGTTAATGAGAGGGCATTCATCACCATCGTTTCTGGTGACATCGTGGTGGTTCCCATAGCAAACAACTTGAGCTCCGGCGATGTTGAGAATTTGGGGAGATAGGTAGCGGTGGCGGTAATCATCCCGTAGAAAGAAACACCATCAGATTCAGTGAAGGAGTCCAAATCCGAATCGGGATCCGTAGCAGGGCCGGTGGAAGGATTCGAAGAAAATTCTAAATCTGAAACAAAAATCGGAAAAGGAAGGCAAGATTGCTCCGCCGTCACAACTGATAATGGTTCTTGAATCGGTGGTGGCTGTGTAGTAACGTGAACCGTTTCGTCAAGCAAGTCAGATGTGAAGGCCACTGGTTCTTGGATTGGATAGATAACCGAATCGGCATGGACGGCACATGGCTCCTCCGGTGTGGGTAAAAGGTGCTGCCATTCAGGTTTGAAGTGCCAAAGAAAAGAAGGAATGAACGATTCCCAACTTGCCATTGGATGATGGTGAGACCATTGAAGCCACCATTGTAGAGGAGGACCTTGCAACGCAGAGACAGCTATTAGCAGTTTTGACGTTGATGATATTCCCGTTTCAGCAAAGAATTTATCCGTGTCAAGCACCCACCCGTAAGCATCGTCCTCGCCGCTAAACACCGGAAGCTCCATTGGTGACGTTGGATTAGCGGGAAGGAGCTCTCTCAATGAAAGCACCATTGATACGTTCTCGGAATTTGAGGGCCGAGATACCTCCTAAAGAATGGATAAAGAGAGGAATTAGACTTTGAATATATTTCATTGATACCAATTATGAGGTCAATACAATGCTTATATAAGCTAGTGGATACACACCATAAGGTGGATACATCACCCATACAATAACATTGCTACCTAACAAACAAATAAGAGAATATTCCTAAAAAGCCCCTTCTAGAATATACTTAAAGAGTCATTATTTCATTGACCGACATGATCATATCAGATTTGATTTCCGATATGATCATAATTATATAGTATAATATTATTGATTATGATTATGATGTGTAGGAATTAAATAGGAGACATAAACATCAATGTCTCGATTTAGAAACATATTTCCTTAACGTTTTTTTTTATTTTTATGTTAATTAATTTTTAAGAAAACGTATAATGATATTGAATGGGTAACAGATGGCCATTTTTTTTTGATCAATAACAGATGGCCATTTAAAACAGTTTACCAGCTATGACCATTTAAAACAGATGGCCCGCAAATGATGGTAATTGGATGAATGCGTTTATAGTATTGATTCCAGGTATTTGAATTTTGTTCTGGTATTCATTTTCGGAAATAAAAAGTTGACCTTTAAAGCCAACATAAAAACATGATATGCATACAAAGGAAGACGGAATCACAATGGCATCAAAACTGAAATAAAGGAAAACTGAATCACAGTGGCATCAAAATAGAAATAAAATAATTAAAATTCCCTAACAATAGATTAGTATTAAAATAGAACTAAAATAATTAAAACTCCACAATAGAATGACATTATTTAAATTCAACGTAATTCAAATGAATGGTTAAATTATTCGAATATTGAGTATGACAAAAATTCTGTTGGAAGGGGAGAACCAGACGGGCCGGCACACTCGGGTACTCGTGGCCAGTCAGGCTCCCCGACGTAGTTTAGTCATCGAAAAAGTCGGGGGAAACTACGCACCGATGACATGGTAACTAAAAAAAAGTAATTCAAGTTCAAATTATAAAAGGCATAATAAATACGAATTATTGACTCTAATTGACACTAATGGAAATAAATTCATATATATGAATTTATTGTAATTTCGGTCAAACATAGCGATTTGGAAATAAATTCATATATAATGGAATAAAAGTAATTAAATTCATATATATTGGAAAAAAAATTTGGAAAAAAATTCATATACAAGTTATCCGGTAAATATCACACCATTAAAAAATATGAACGTTATCACTATTGTAAATTTAATTTTTTTTGGGTAAATCCGGGTATCCTCTACGGCGACTGTGTAGACTAATCCCTCGAGGTACTGGAGTTAATTTAAGGGCTGACCTCTCCCAAACGATGTCTCTCTATACACACCGGATCGAATCCCTGACCAAATGTTTAAGGAGCCCAAGCAACTTACCATTAAAACTGAGCTTTTAATTTCCATTTTTTCTCAAAATTGATTTCCATTTATGTGTGATCAATTCGGATTATAATTGCCTATCAAAAAAAAATTCGGATTATATTTCATTAATTCGGTTTATAATTTCCATTTATATTGTGCTCAAATTTATAACCCTTTTGTGCTCTCTTTGTAGGTCTCCATATTCTTGATTTGCTTCACCACCTCTTCTCACCATGTCGTTCTTGACCCTACCCCAACGACACCGGTTTTAGGCTCTTTTTTTTTGTACCCCCTCTTATACTCTATACCCCCCAAATTGACCAAAATACCAATTTTACCCCCGACTTTTCAACAAATTTCCGGAATTACGTATTAAAACATAATTTCGGAACGTATTTTTTTGATTTTTTCGAAATTACGTGAAAATTTCCGGAATTATGTGAAAAATGTTAATTTGATTAGAACTTAGATGAATATGTTAATTTGTCAATCTCTTCCTCTCATAGTCATTTTGAGTGATTAATTAATTTAATTAAGGTTATACTTTGTGATTCAAATATGTTAATTTGATTTTTTTCATTGGTATTTCTCTTCGTTGATTGGCTAACTGACTTAGATATGGATTTGATTTCCGTGAAGTGTAGGAGTCCCATCAAATAACAATAGCCAAGGAAAAGGAAATGGTGATTGTGAGTTCGTTTCTCATCATTTTCTACTCACTACATTCTTTTTTATTTTATTCTTCACATGTTGCTTTTCTCATTTTTCTAGATCACAAGAGTCGTATATACGGAGCTTCTTCGAAAGAAACTCATCTAAGAGAGATGTTATGTAAATGATTCTTACCTAGCTACCATGCACTTCAAACTATAGTGTTTCAATCTTTCATTTTGTTTCTTTGCTCTTTTATATTGGTTTGAATGATCTTTTTCTCTTTCTAAATTTGCAAGGATGGCGATATTGACACTCTCTTTTTAAAGTATATTATTCGAACCTTAGAACTGTAACATCCCCAATTTAGCTAATTTCATTTATGGAAATTAGCAAGATGTCATGTTTAATAAATTGGCTGATTTAAATAATTATGCATAACTAATAATATTTCATAGTTAATTTAATTGCCAATGATGTATGTATGTGTGCCTTGATGATAAATTGAGGGTTGATTAAGTAAGTCACATAGGGTGGTGTTTTAGAATCAATTGGGTGCAAATAGAGTGCAAGGGGTAAAACAGTCCATTCACACTTTAATGAAAGTGCCTTCAGCTGAACCCTTGAACCCTGCTCACTTTCACAACACAACACACCCCATATTCAGTAGCTGAAAAACAGAATAGAAAAGACCTTGAGAGGGAGAGTGAGCCGTGGCAGGGAGGAGAGAAAGAAGAGAAAGGATCTCCAACAAACCTTCATGCATGTGAGTTTCGAAAACACCATTCCTTACCATTTTTACTCCTCTATCTTCTGATACCAAATTCATCACCCACATTACCTTCCTCCTCAAATCACCATTTTCGAACCCAAGTTCCATTTTGGAGAAAAGTTGAGTTCCTAGCTTGCATGTGATCCTAGTAGAGCTCTAGGAGTGATTTGAGGTAAAGCATTTCAGTTGGAGTGTTGCTGTGCAAGATGAGGAACAACATTTCGAACTAGAATCACATTTGGAGAAGGTTCAGTAGCTAGAGGTGCTGGAATTCGAGGTTGGGGTTGAAGATACAACACGTTCCCCAAAAAGAAACAAATCCAGTAGAAAACCCGTTTGAACCATCTTCGGTGTTTACCTTATATCTCTCTGTACACCCCTCATCTGAATGTCATTTTTAATTATTCGGAAACTAGACACAAAATTCTTCAAGATAGGCACAAGAATCATCTGATTTCATCAGGTATTGAGGTAGATATCGTGTCCACAAGATTTGATTCTAAATCAGTTACAGTTTTGACCTAGTCCCCTTATTTTATCCATAACTCTCTCATTACTGGTTGCATCAGTGTGAAACCTTAACTCTCAGAAACTAGACAAAATTCCCTACACAATGGACACTGGTTTGAGTGGTTTTAGTTGAGAATTGATCTAGATACACTTGTTACAAATCTGCATGCTGATGCTGTAAAACAGAAGTGGAGCTTGGAATGTCGGTTCGTCGAATTTCGGCTTCGAGTCGTCAAAGTTTCGAGAGACATCGATTCAGTAGATAGGAAGGAAGTTCAGTAGCAAGAAAGAGTGTTTGAGTTTCTGGATTCGAGTTTGAGCTAGCTTCGGAGTGATTTCGAGCTCGTAGGAACGTTAGAGTCATTCGGGGACCGTTCGTGTGATTTCGATTGTTCGTGAACTTCGTTGAACTCCAAGTGTTTCAGATTTTGCGTGATTTTCATCACGTTAGGTGAGTTCTATACTTGCTTAAGGATTTTAATTTCGAAATATGGGTTGCATGTTCTGTTCTATTTTCAGTTCGTGCTTTTTCGAGTCAAAAACCGTTATTTTGCGAAAATTTCGTTTCGATGTGATTGTTGAGTGAATGTGAATGAATTGTTGGATGTTTAAGATAATGTTTGTACTGGTTGTTACTCTGTAATTATGTGTTTTGATGTTCGGAAATTAATCGGAACGTGTATTGGAACAATCGGAACGGCCAAGTTTTTAGGAAAAATCACAGATTTAGGCTACTGATGAACATGCACGGGTCGTGCGCCCCTAGGGCACGGACCGTGCGTACTTTTCGTATTCGTGTTTAAAATTTTTGAAAACATAGCACGGATCGTGCGTCTCTTAAGCACGGACCGTGCGTAGGCTTCTGTTACCCAACTTCAAAATACGTCTTAGGCCAATCCGAACGGTTCCAATTGCGTTCTAATCTTTTCCCCAACCCTATTAAATGATAAAATAATCGTAGTTCATTGGAATTGCCTAAGTTTGGGTTGAATTGGGGAGAATTCCCTAAGTTATAAGTAAGGTAATATGAATTGGTTAAAACATTGTTTTAGCAACGACGTGAGAAGAAAACCCTAAGGCACGATAATGAGATGGACTGTAAGTTCATCAAGGTTAAGTTTAAGGTTTTGTTAATGGAACATTATGTTCACACAAGTCAAGTTAGTTCCTTAAAGAAAAGAAAGATGGCATACATATAATTATATTTGTATATCAAGGGTGACGACCCCAAGGATTAGCATACTAGAGGAGGGAAGTCATGAGCCCCAAAACCTAGGCCCCATGAGGTTTGCCCGCTAATTAGTGGTTAGTGGATTGGGTTCACCAAAGGCCATAGAAAAATAAAGAAAGTGGCTTGAGGTGTTGTGTTAAGTTAAAGAAAAAGATTGTACGTAGTCATCCAAAATTGGGCTACGGACAATAGAGCATAATTTTATGCTAAGTAAAAGATAAAGCACATAGCTATCCAAAATCGGGCTACGAAAGAGTAAGATTCCTACGTAGTCGCTTATTAGGGCTACGAGTTCAAAGGGCAAGCATAATGAACCGCTAGTGTTAGTAAGGGGTCTCAATAGGACTCACTGAGATAATGTTATCTCACCCTTTATTATTGTGGTTTTTTTTACAGAGAAACAGGGAAAAGCAAAGGCGAGGAAGAACTGTTAGCCGGTGTGACTCATGGAGTTATTGAAGAATCAGTTTTATGATTATGCCTTTTTCCCTTTTGTTGTCTTTGCATTATCGATTGTATAACTATTACTAGCTAACAGTTATAAATCGTTTCCGCTACTTATGTTTTGGATATTGAACACCAGGTTGTATAAGTTTTTAAGTCATGAGACTTAAGTACTTTATGTTAAGTTTAATAAGGTTCATGGAACCGTTTGATAATTATTTATCGAAATTTTTAGTTGTGTTCAATATTCAATAACAGGAAGTTACTCTGATGTATGTGATAACCCTATTTTATATAGGTTGTTTAAGCTCCTAATACTTAAATTAAGCTTACTTCTCAAGTAAGCTTAGTACTTAAATATGTGAATATATGAATATTAGGATAAATATAGGTTATAAGTTAATTCCCTGAAACTTGGGCATAGTCAATGCCTTTGTGAATATGTTTGATGTTTTTGCTTTAGCGCTGCAGCGGTATGCTATCTAGGAGATGCTACAGCGTTATATGACGGCTGACCATTGAGATATTTGTGTGGCCACTTGAGGACATGATGAGTCACCACCCTTATCTCTTCCTCTCGGCTGGATTTGTTGACTTTCAAGTGGATGCTAAATTACACTTAGCGCCTCCTAAATGGAACCCATGTGATAGTTGTTGTATTCCATCATTACCACTTTTTGTAAAGTGCTTTAAGGATAATATCTAAGTCTAATAATCATCATGTAATATTATTATTCTATTAAGACTTAGATATTAATTGGATTAATTAAGATTGCTTCTCAAGGAGGTAACTTACGTAGACAAGTTGTTGTAACTTAGGAGAACTACACAATATACGTAGTAGCCATTCTCCATTGATGCACTATTTTTCAAGCTTTTATTTTTAGCATAATTTTCTAATCTTCATTCAAGGTTTTGCTCACGCCTCAACTTCATCTCTTGTATGCTACTTGGGATCTTTGGAGTGCATCTTTTGCAACCACTCTTCTCTTGTCTTCATACGGTAATACATGCGCTCTAGTTGTATTATATTGATGGAACTTGTGATGAGCTAACTTTGTTGTAGTTGGATTGTTCTTGGTATGTAATGAACCTTGAGTAACTTTTGTATAATATTATGATGTTTGTGTTTTATTCCTTGTGTCATAATACTTTCAGTCTTGGTTTGGGAATGATCAACTAAAACAAGATAACTTTGTGGGTACAGACATGGTTCACAAAGAGAACTCAAGGAATGATATGAATGAAAACCCTTTAAAGACATTTAAAGGAAGCACTACTTAACTCTAGACATAGGGGAGTAATAGTTCATAAGGCAAATGTTGTAAGATCTTAATATACAGGGGTAAAACTTATTTAGAGCCTAGACATAGGAGTCTTGTAACATAGCCCTGACGAAAGTGACTGAAAGGCACGCCACCAAGGCGCTACAGCGTCTACGGATTCTTAAGCGCTACAGCGCTTAATGCTACAGCGTCTAATATTACATGAACATTACTCTTGGGAACTTACATACTATTGAGCTATCCAACTCACCTTTAATTACTTCAAACTTAATACTGTTTTATCACAACTTATGATGTTTACAACTCTTCACCTTTACTTGTTACTTAATTCTTTTCACTAAGCTTCTAATCACTTAAACTTCATAGATTAATTCCAATCCCCGTGGGAACGAACTTTACTTATCAATATATTACTTGTTGCGATTGTGTATACTTGCACATCACCTTTTCGCACAACAGTATGCCAAGTAGTACATTTTGGTATTTCTACAAGCTAGAAATATTGGGGTGTTACATTATGGTATCAGAGCAGTTCGACCTAGTCGGGCTTAGTTTAGTTTAGGGTTGAGTCGATTCCTTGTTAGTCTTGTTGTAACTCTACTTGTGATGCTAAAAGACACTGAGCCTGATCAACTCAATACTTGGTGCATCATAAGCGGAATTATGGCAGGATGATCAAGACGTAATCCTCGACCAAGACCAAAGTTCCTCAAAAACCCATTTCATCTTAGGGAATGGAGAACCTGAAGTGATGGAAGCCTAACATCAGATAGATAAGGTAGAAAAGATTTTTGGAACTTTTCAAAGTAAGAATGAAGGGAGTTTTTAGCCCTCGAGCAGGGTGACCTGACAGTAGAGCAGTACACTGCTGAATATGCTAAGTTGTCCCAGTTGGATTGGTTGGCTATCTATGTGCTGAATGATTAAGAGAAGCATAGAGGGAATATTGGAAAGGAAAGTAGAAGGTAGTTGAACCATAAAAGGTAACTTCAACAAAGGAAAGAAAGTGTAATTGTCTGTTTTCTTAAAGTTTAGCAAGTGTTCCAATTGTGGAAGTTCCACCATGGTGAATGTCGGATGGACTCCTATCATTGTTTTTATTGTAAGGAGGAGGGTCATAATACTAATGAGTGCCCAGCAAGGAAGAGGATCAGAGAGGAGCAAGATGCTCCCACACACAGGAGAGTCTACACTCTGGGTGCTCGGAAAGTCAATCTTTATTTCAAGGTGCAAAAGCTTATGTTATTATGTTGTCTACATCAACTGCAACTGGTTTAGATTCAGCATCTGTTCAAGTCGTGAATGAGTTTCTGGATGTTTCCCAGATGAAGTATCTTCTTTACCTCCAGATCGTGAGGTAGAGTTCTCTATAGAATTGGTTCCGGACACAGGGCCAATTTCTATCGCTCCATATAGGATGTCTCCTTTAGAGCTTAAGGAATTGAAAACCCAACTTAAAGATTTAATTTCAAAACAATTTATTCGACCTAGTGCTTCGCCATGGGGTGCTCCTGTATTACTTCTCAAAAAGAAAGATGGGAGCATGAGATTATGCATTGATTATCGTCAGTTGAATAAGGTGACTATCAAGAATAAGTATCCTCTGCCAAGAATTGATGATTTGCTAGATCAACTGCGGGGAGCTTAAGTGTTTTCTAAAAATTGATCTAAGGTCGGGCTATCATCAAATCAAAGTTAGAGCCTTGGATATTCCGAAGACCGCTTTCCGTACTAGGTATGGACATTACGAGTTTGTAGTGATGCCCTTCAGTTTAACCAACACTCCAGCCTTATTTATGGATTACATGAACCGAATTTTTAATCCTTATCTGGACCAATTTATCGTGATATTCATTGATGATATCTTGGTGTATTCTGAGACTATTGAGGAGCATGTGCAACATCTCCGAATTGTTCTGAACGTACTCCGAGAGAAGAAGTTGTATGCCAAGCCATCTAAGTGTGATTTCTGGATGCCTGAAGTAAAATTTCTGGGCCCCGTGATATCTCAATCCGGTGTTGCTGTGGACCCTAATAAAATTGAAGCTGTGGTAGACTGGGAACAACCATCTACAGTCACTGAAGTGAGAAGTTTCTTGGGATTGACTGGGTAGTATCGGAGATTCATTCAAGGATTTTCTCAGCTGGTTCTTCCACTGACTCGGTTAACTCGCAAGGGTCAACCGTTTGTATGACACTCTGACTGTGATGAATGTTTTTCAGAATTGAAGAACCGTTTAACTTCTGCACCCATTCTAATTCTTCCAGATCCGTCTATGGGATTCCAAATTTACTGTGACACCTCTGGTAAGGGTTTAGGATGTGTCCTTATGCAGAATCAACAAGTAGTTGCTTATGCCTCCAGACAGTTGAAACTGCATGAAGAGAATTACCCGACTCATGACCTAGAGTTGGCGGCAATTGTGTTTGCCCTAAAAATTTGGAGACATTACTTATACGGTTCTCGTTAGGTGAAGAGACTTGCTGGACAAGTTAACTTGCTGGGCAAGTCGACTTGTTGGGCAAGCAGCTTGTTGGGCTGAAGGTTAATGCTACTGACACCCCCTTTTTATTATTTTTGTTCTTCTCTATTTTTTTGGATTATTCTTATTTTTGTATATTTTTGGTGATATTTTTGTATTTTTGGGCTTTTTGTATTATTTGGACACTTTATTGTAATATATATTTTTTATTTTCTGATTTTATTTCATTATTATTTTTATGGTTTTTTGATCAAAAGGACTAAATTAAGTCCAAAATACCGAACATAGGCCCATTTACTAAGAATTGGCCCAATTAGACAAACCGGTCTAAATTAAAACAAGACAGCGCTTGAAATGTCGTTCTCGTAATGATATGGACTTGTGACACGGGGGCTAAAACAATTGCGATAAATGATCGGACAAAATTGGGGTATAGCAGCTGCCCCTCTTTATTTATATTTTACTAGAAAAGGTGAATGGTTTTCAGATTTGCGTAGTAGAAATAAAAATAAAGATAGAATAGACGCTAATTTTGTCCGCTTAGGGGGAAGATGAGTTAGGGAAAAGAGGGACGAATAATACTTGGCGTGTTAACCGAGAATAAAAAAGAAATGATCACTGGGGATCTGGAGTAGCACTGGGGCTCTAAAAGAGCATTTGGGCTCTAAGGGAGCACTGGGGCTCCATGGGGTTGCCTAAACCCTGATGGACCACTTGGGGTCCGAAGGTGCACTGGGGCTTTGAAGGACCACTGGGGGTCCAACAGAGCGCAAACTAGCAATGGTACTAGTAAAACGGTCTGCTTGGGGGTGGCCTTTTTCGAGCGGCCGTGGGGGCAAGATCAGATCGTTGACCTAATTTGCTCACCTCGAAGGACGTCCACCATGTCTTAGGCTTACACAGCTAGTCTGAAGGACCTGGGGTCGGATGATCCGTCACGCTCAGTGTCGACATAGTGATATTGAAGGTAGAGTTCGAAGTCGTTGCTTTGACATATTGGTTCGAACTGAACTGAAGGACCTGGGGTCGGATGATCCGTCGGTTGCTCGATAACGCGACGTGCGATCTGGAATGAATGACCATTGAAGGTCTGAAGGAGCGCTTGGGCTCCGATGGACCACTGAGGGTCTAGGAGTCTGGATTGTGATATGAGACCAGTGCTTGGAGCACTGACTTTGAGGGAACAAAGTATTGGGATTGACACATGGCGTACTTGCCTAGAACATACCTAATGAATGCATTTACCTGAGAAGGGAAAAGCTATCTATATTTGGCATGTCTAAAAATGCGATGAATGACGCATGCGTGCAATATGGTATGTGAAATGGTAGGTGTCCGATGGGATGAATGAGACGTGACAGATGATGAGTTGAAGTTGGTGGAACATGGAGGTTGACAAACAACGTATGTGAATGCAGATAAGATATGAATGCAATTGTACTGCTTAGATGCAGGTGCTACGATGAAATACATGGTTGCATTATGGAATGATTTATGCTTTGGTGGGGGTAATGAATGCAATGTGGATGATTTTTTTTCTTTTGGCTTTTCTTTTTTGCCTTTTTTTGGTCTTTTTTTTGCTTTTCTTTTTGGGCCTCTCTTTTTTTGCTGGTCCTTCAACTCGCAGGACTTCCGGCATGGGGTTACAAGGCTATCAAGTGCATTCGCATTGCTAGGTCAATCGCACATGACTGGGACTTATCATTTGAGATGATCGCGCATTTATTGCTCTATTCCTGCGGTTCCTTTCTTCTTTATAGGTATTATAATGAAAGACTATATCTCTTCTGTGATTCTCAGAAATTTCGTAATGATTGTAATGCTTTTGATTATGCCACATGTTTCACAATCCAGTATCAATTATCACAAAATATCATTTCAAAGATAGACGGAAGTAAAAAGAAAGGAAAGTGTTTGATATTGACATTGGAGGCCAAATGTGCAGAAGGCACACCGACTTAAGATTACGTCAGGAATTTCATTGAAAGAATAGGAAAGCCGAAATACTAAGCAGACTTCTCGGTAGTTAGTGTCCTCGAAGTAACGGTTGATTGCCTCAATGTTTGTTTAGTCCAACTTCCTGACCCTAACTTTTGCCTGGATTGTCCCTTTTGGATTTTCAATCCACTGGGTCGCTCTAACTTTTGCCTAGGCCGCCCTTCCGGGTTTTCAACCTAGCGAGCTTATTTTTGCTTGGCTCATCTTTCTCATTTTTCTATACTCCTTTTTTAGGCAGACTTCACCGGGAGTGGGAGGTCTTCCCTATCCATTTTTGTGAGAATTAAGGCTCTTTCAGAGAATGATTTCTTTACCACGTATAGTTCGAGGTCCATCTCCTGCGGGAATCTTTTTGGGTATGACTTTCTTGGGCACCAAGTCTCCTTAAAATTGTTGAGGACGAGACCTTCTTCTGTTAAGCTTTCTTTGTTCTTTTCTGATATATCGTAAGACAACCGCTTTTTTGTTTTATGGGGTTTAATGGAAGTACTACTCTCATCGTACGGGATTGCCCCTGTTGAAGTATGAGCGAGATCTGATCTCCATGTAAGGTGAAATGTCACTATCATCCCTGATATTCTTTGTTTGTTGTTGCAACTGCCCCATTTGTTTTTTTTGGGCCGTATGGGAAGGGATCATGACGCTCGACTTGGAGTCCTTACGTAGCCCTTTCACCATTGTCCGTGACGATCTTTTTAGGAAGGCCATAATGGTAGACCAAATTTCTTGACAATCACGGATTTGTTACACCAGTGGGCGTCTTATGTCAGACAAGGTGATGTAAGCGAATATTCTTGATTTTCTATCCTTTTGGTGTGATGTTAATTTTAACACCTTTTTATCTTCTTCTGTGCCCAAGTTAATCATTTCGTTTGATTCTACGCGAGGCTGGGTCACTTTATCCTTTTGTTCCATTATTCTCATTACCTCTGGAAGAGTTTCCCAGTTATCTTCAACATCTTCCTTGGTTTGATTAATGGGGCGATCAAAGTTATGACATGAGTTACCGACGTTGTTATTTTCAAGGACAAGTTATTTAGATCTGCATTAGTAGAAATTGAAGAAGGATAAAAGAAGAAGTAAAGCGAGTAAATGAGTAAAGAAGGAATTTATTGGAGAATTCAAAATGCTATTTTATTAACATTGATACCGGAAGGAAACATGTGTGCCCTTATTGAAATCTCCTAAGGCTTTGGGCGGAGCCATAGGATTTGCATTACGTAACATTACTTTGAACTGAAAATCACAAGAAAATCAACATTCTCCCAATTCATAAGTCCTTCAGTAGGAGGACAAAGGCGCACAAGGTTGATGATGCTGTTTTTAGCCCTTTAATCTCCCTCAAAAGCATTGACGGATGACTTCTCATGCCCCTGGCAAAGCGTTAGTGCCTCCGTTCGGAGAATCCTCATTGAAGCTCAACCATTTGGATTCGATCAGATCCTGAATCACATGTTTTAGTGCCTTGCAGTTTTCTACTGAATGCCCAATTACGCCTGCGTGAAATTTGCAAGTGGCGTTCGGGTCATAGCCTCTCGAGAAAGGAGATTCAATGGGCTTCATCGGGCGGGGGGAGATTAGGTTGTGACTAGTGAGGTGTTCGAACAGATCTGAGTAGGATGCGGGAATTGGATCAAACTGTATATGTCTCCTTTCTGGGTAGTTTGGTGGTTTGGGTAGAGAAGTGCAGGGCTTGAGGATGCTTTTTGGAAGTGTAAGAGGCTTTCACTGATCCTGTTATGGAATTGGTTTCCCGTTCTCTAACAAATCCTGCGAAGGGCTTCTTTGGGTTATTGGTTTCGGCTGAACCGTAAGAAATTTTCCCGTTTCTCATTCCGTTTTCCAACCTTTCCCCTATGGTGATCATGTCTGAGAAGTTAGAGGATACGCTCCCAATTAATCTGTCATAGAGGGGCGATTGCAACCTATCTATGAACATGGATACCATATCTTTCTCTAGTAGAGGCGGTGCTACCTGCGCTGCCGATCCTCTCCAACGCTGGCCATACTCCTTGAATGGTTCGTTCTTTCTTTTCACCATATTCTGCAATTGCGCTCTATCGGGAGCTATATCGATGTTGTATTTGTACTGCTTTAAGAAAGCATCAGCCAGATCTTTCCAACATCGAATGTGGGTGCGTTCCAACTGCATGTACCAGCTTGAGAAAGAAAATACAAAGAAAGTGCAATAGGAGGAAAGAAAGAAATGTGCATGTAAAGTTACAAAACCATCCTTGAATAAAAATAAGTAGATAAAAAGAAAGTAAATATAAGAGGGACCGGGGGGAGTATGATGTTGATAAAAAGAAAGTAATGTCTCTAATAACACATTTAGTTTTTAAATAGATAAAAAGAAAGAAATGTCTCTAATATTTTGGGGATGTTACAATAAATTTTGAATATTTTTTTTCAAAATATTTATTATTAATTAATAAATAAAAGAAAGTAAATATATAAGGTCATTTCAGTTATTTTCCTTAAAAAGCCTTACTTTCTCTCCTTTTTTTCCCAATTTTAGAAGAAAGGTTTTTTATGTGGGTCCCATATATTATTCATCTTCTCTCTTGGTGTCCCTTCTTCTAAGTTCAACTAGTACTATACTCGTGCATCCGCACGGGCCGATCGCGTTACGTCATACGATTACCTCAAATAGAAACGTTAGTTTGAAATCTCATTAATCTAAAATCAATTGTAAAATATAGAGGATGACTTGCATACGGACAGGTGCTGTCGTGTTCGTTTTAGGAATGAATTTAGACAGTATTTAAATAGTCTGAACATTACCCCGTGAAAATAAAGAAAAATTTAAAGTAGATAAAAAAAGAGTTTCAAATAAAAAATTGATAAATATTAAAACTAAAAATGTAAAAGTATCATTTAAAAACAATATGTGCATTTATCCCGTGTGTTTTTATATATCAGTGCAGTGTTTTTTTATATATCAGTGTTGTTATCCCATGTTTTTTTATATATCAGTGCAACTATCCCGTGTTTTTATATATATCATTGCAATTATCCCCGTATTTTTTTATATATCAGTGCAGCTGTCCAGTGTTTTTTATGTATCAGTGCAGTTATCTCATAGTTTCAATTGATTATTTGAGTTGATTAGTAGATTATTGTAGATAGTGAAAGATAGATAGTAGATTATCAATAACAAATATTTATCCCGTGTTTTTTTATATATCAGTAACAATTATTTGTCCTTTTTTAGGTATTAGTGACAAATATTTGTCGCGTGTGTTTTAAATATTAATCAGTTTAAATAGTCATTAAGCCATCTTGTTTTTTTAGATAGTAGTTTTCAAAAACTATAATTATCAATGACAAATATTAATCCCGTGTTTTTTTATATATCACTGCAGTTATCCCCGTGTTTTTTATATATCCGTTCAGTTATCTGGTAGTTTCAATTGATTATTTTAGTTGATAGTAGATTATAGTAGATAGTAAATTTGTTAGATAGTAGATTATCAATAAGAAATAATTGTTTTAAATATTAATTAGTAATTTAAATAGTCATTAAGCCTGCTTATTTTTTAGATCGTAGGTTTGTAGTAGTAGGTTTCAAAAAATTTAATTATCAATGACAAATACTAATCTCGTATTTTTTTTATATATCAGTTATCTCGTAGTTTCAATTAATTATTTTAGTTGATTAATAGATTATATTAAATAGTAAAAGAGAGATAGTAGATTATCAATAATAAATATTTATTTTAAATATTAATCAGTAGTTTAAATAATCATTAAATATTATTGTTTTTTAGATAGTAGGTTTATAGTAGTCTTCCAAAAATTAATTATCAATGACAAATATTAATCCTTTGTCTTTTTATATATTTGTGTAGTTATCCTGTGTGTTTTTATATATCATTGCAGTTATTGTCATACCCCAATTTTGTCCGGCTTAGGTCCAAGCCCTAACTTTCAACACAAAAATTACATAGTAGATTTAATTTATTTTTCTTGTTACAATATCTTTAATTAAAAAACCGAAAATAAAAAATAAAATAGATAAGAAATAATACAAATTACAAAAGAAAATAAAAAAGGGAGGTGCAATAAAAGATTATTATTACAAAAAGGAGAATGTCCATGTACATGACTTGGCCCAAGAATGCCAAAGTTACAAAAATACAAAAATAAACCAAGTACCCAAAACTTTTATCTACTTTTTGCGAAGGCAATTTCTCTCTCTTCGGACATCATTTCGACGATCCAAACGGTAGAAGTGAAGATGGATGTCTAATGAACCTGGTGTCAAAAAACAACAATGATCCAACGGTTAACGAGTCCGAAATCGCATTGTCAATATGGCTGGTTTGAGAAAAACGAAAATTGCTTTTTATGTTGTTTTAGTCCCACATTGCTTGGGAGAAACAAGAACTACCTAGCCTTTGGCTATAAAAGAGATGGAGATGCAAAGGCTATGGACATGGGTGATTGATGGGGTAAGTGATCTTTTGGGCTAGCATTTGCAGTCCATTAGATTAAAAGCCTGTCTTTAATTCTTTTGGACTAGCTTTTGCAGTCCGTTAGATTGAAAGCCCGTCTTTAGTTATTTTTGGGATGGCCGTTGAGGTCCTTTACTTGGTGGTTTTCGGGTGAAAACGGACCAGATAGGAGTCCGGTTCGCGGTTGATATGGTCAGATTGCTCGGTCCGTTTCGGCGTTGATCGCATTGATCAGCTGGAGGTTAGTTTTGCATTTATTTATTTAATTTATTTATTTATTTTTGTATATATTTATTTATTATGTATACTGTTTATTTATGTACATACTTATTTATTATTTATATTGTTTATTTATCTATGTAAATAATTATTTATTATTTATTCATTTATTTATATGTATAGTTATTTATTTATCAACTTTAAGCTTTATTAATTGTTAGTGTCGTCATTAATTTTTTTAAATACACAAATTATTTTATAAAAATTTCAAAAATATAAATAGGGGATTAAGTCGACTGTACAGTCGGATTAGTCAGCTTTTTAGGACTACAAATGAACCGTTACGGATCATGTCCTAAAATCTCTATTTAAAACAAACAATTTCTAAATTAAAATAAATACAAACATACTTCTTTCCCCTAGGTAAACCTTTTTCTCACCAACCTTTTTTTCAAAATAACAGATTTTCTTTTCCCTAAACGAGAATCAATCCAATTGCGAAAACTCTTCAAAATCAAACTTTGTTAAGTAGTCTTGCGAAGCCTTTGCTTGCATGATTATTAACAATGAGGTACCAGTGGCGATCACTTGGAGCCTTTGCTCAATTGATCATCATGAACGCCTAATTTTCCTAAAGATTTTCACTAAATCAAAAACTTTGTTAGTAGTCTTGTGAAGCCTTTGCTTGCATGATTATTAACAATGGAGTGCTAATGGTGGTCACTTGGAGCCTTTGCTCAATTGATCATCATGAAAGCTCAATTCTCACAATTAAACAAGATAAAAAACAAAAACCGTTTTCCAAACACAGAAGAACTACGTAGCTTTGAATTCTCCATCGCACCGGGAGATACGTAGGAGCGGGTCACATCCTGTCAAGCATAACAAATAAAAATCATTTTCACAATAAGTTTTCAAGCAATTATTTTCAAAAGAACCTAGAACTACGTCGCCTTTGATTCTCCACCCGGAGATACGTAGAAGCAGGGCCACACCCCTGTCAAGCGCAAAAATAAACAATTTCTAAAATTAAAGAATATACAAACAGATCTCCTTCATTTCAAAAGCAAAAATCTTATTTTCAAAGTAGGGGATTAAGTCGGTCGTACGGCCGGGTTAATCATCATTTTAAGATAAGTGAACTGTGGTCCCTCAGAGCCCCATCGCTCCTTCAGCCCTCAGTGGCCCTTCAGAGCCCCAGTGCTCCTTCAGACCCCCAGTGGTCCTCCAACACAGATCACACAGTCCTAAAACCCCTACATTAAAAAACACCAACCCACAAACATTTTCTACAAAGAAGAACTACGTAGCTTTGAGTTCTCCATCGCACCGGGAGATACGTAGGAGCGGGCCATGTCCCGTCAAGCGTTTTTTCTAAAAAACCACTTTTCCCCCTTTTTTTCATAATAAATAAAGATTTTCATAAAGAGTTTTTTCAATGAGAAGTAGAGAGGCAAAATTAAGTATTTTCAAGTCAATACACTAAAAACCACACATTTAATTAAAGGTTCCCTCTCAGTAGAGAGGACGTGTGGGGTGCTAACACCTTCCCTGCGCGTAACCGACCCCCGAACCCTATTCTCTAGTTTCGCAAGACCAATCGCTTTCCAAAAAAGGTTTTCCTAATATTTTCCTTAATAAATATTGGTGGCGGCTTCATTGTCTTAAGAAAAGTTGTGAACGAGGAAGGTTTTCCCTCGGGGACTTTTTCGGGCGCAACAGCTGGCGACTTCACTGGGGACCCTAAAAAACATTTTTTCAAGAGTGGGTCAAGCCTAATTAATTAAATGTGTGGTTTATATGATTGATTTGAATATCTTGCTTCTTCTTCCTTTTTCATAAGCATGTTACGTCCATGTGCATTCTTCTTCTATGTTTGTTTTTGCAATAGATAATTACTTTTTTGCTTTGTTCTCTCATGCATTTCTTCCCCTTTCTTATCATGTCCCCTTCTTCTCTGCTCCTTTTCCTATGGTAAGCACATGCATACTTCCCCTTTCTTATCATGTCCCCTTCTTCTTTGCTCCCTTTTTTGAGGTAAGTAGTGCATTGTTATTGCCACCCTAGATTAGTTTATATTGGATCGATATTGAACCCTAGGATAAACAACATGCTATTTGTCTGGACTGCTCTGGATTTTCATTTGCAGGTGGGGAAGGGTAGTTATTCCTAGGTGTTGTGCCCTCAACACACACTTCACATCCTATACTTGTGAGCATTGAGTGGGGCCTAAAACCCAAGGTCTGAACAAAAACCTAGGAGAGTGGGAACGATTAGTGACTGCCATTCGTAGACCTTTGTCTGTATGGCTCTCATGAAAGTTCCGCCCAATAGTGCGCTTTGTCATGATGCCTCACACTCGGTAGCTTTCTACGATTGTGGATGCCATCATGAGAGAGACTTTAGCTCTTGGTTGCCATTGTAAGGAAGTGATTAGAACCTACATGGGAGGATTACCCCTTTCGTCGACTTTAGACCCTAGGATTCCCACCCTTTGTAGGACACGGGGGCACGCCTTTGTTTGTTGCATTAGTTTAGGCATTCCTTTTTCTTAAACTCTATTTCAAAATCGTAGAAAATAATATCCTTATTTTCTTACCCTCTTTTTATGTAAATGACACATCATTTCGCATCCACATCATTTCGCATCCACATCATTTCGCATTCACATCGTTTCGCACCATTGCATTTGCATCTAACAAAAGTTTGAAAAAAAAAAACATTCATCTTGCATTCCCTTTCATTACATAAAGATAAAACAAAAAATAAATATCATCTGCATAGCATAAGCATTTCATTTATAATCATGCAAAAAATCCTCGTCGAGTTCACCCAAGACGAGGCGTTCATGCATAAGCATTATTTCAAAAAAAGAGACACAGTAGAACTACGTAAGCTTTGATTCCTCATTACAATGGGGATACGTAGGAGCGGGTCATACCCCGTCAGGCACATTTTTCTAAAACCTTTTTTCCAATAAATCATTTGCATCTCCAAATAATTTTCAAAATCATGTTCCAAAACTAAAAAACAAAAAAAAATCATTGTGAGCATCATGCATTTCATTGCACAAAAATGAAAACAAGAAAGCATTTCATTCATAATCATGAATAAAAATCATCATCAAATTTATTCAAAATGTAGCATTCATGCATCATTTCATTAACCTCATCACTTTGGTTCAAATACATCATTCCTCCATACATGCATCTTTCAAAAAAGGAAGGGGCATTGGCATTTCATACCTTGCCTTGCCTCTAAAAAAAAATCAATCATCATCATTTAGAGAAAAGCATCATTCCTGCATCTTTCATCATTCGAAAGAAAAAGGGGGCGTTGGCATTTCATACTTTGCCTTGCCTCTAAAAAATCATCATTTAGAAAAAAAAAAGAAACATCATTCCTGCATCTTTCATCATTCAAAAGAAAAAGGGGGCATTGGTATTTCGTACCTTGTCTCGCCTCTAAAAAATAAAAAAATAAAAAATCAAAATCAAAAATCATTTTGAAAAAAAAGGGGCATCATTCTTGCATCATTCGCATTGGCATTCCATGTTTTGTCTTGCATTAAAAATAACAAAATTATTTAGAATAAGCCACGCTCTTCGAGTGGTCATTCTCCACGCATTTGCATCATACTTGCATATCATAATTTGTTCATTCATTCATTACATAAAATAAGAGTTGTGATGAGAAGCGAGACGTTCTTGCGAAACAATCATCATTTTTGAAAAAGTTTATCCTTACTTGGTTGCAAACTCAAGGTGTTCCAAGGCACTCAGTTTTTCAAAAGCACTGCATCCCATCCATGACAAAAGACTGAAATAGTGTATCAAAGAAAAAACAAATTTTTAACTGATGTTAACTCTCTGTGAAGCATTCTTCTAATGGGCGTGCATGCTATGAGTACATTCTCTTGTTTGAGTCCGTTGGTTTTCCTCCCTTACCACAGTTTCCCGTCCAAGTCTAGTCCCGCCCCGTCCACCCATAAAGTGCATATTCTCCCCATCAGTGCGTATTTGACTTTTGGTTCAAGTCCTCCATGCTGGGGCAAGTCTGTGATCATTAATTCCCCTTGATTAATATCATATTCCTTCAGTGCAAGTCTCTCAAAAAAATAATAATAATAATATAATAAACAAGAAAACAAGCTCGCTAGGTTGAAAACCCGCAAAGGGCGGCCTAGGCAAAAAGGAGCGCTCGGTGGACTGAAAACTCACAAAGAGCGGTCCAGGCAAAAATTAGGGCACAAAAAAGGAAAAAAGAGCAAACACGTGAAGATAGATAAATTATTGTTCTAAAGTTAAGTCTTATAGAAATAAGCAATCGGGATTTGAAATGAAGTTTGGCCATCTCCTCAAAAACCCCAAAATCCCAGAAAGTCCCTTTCCTACCCACCTTGAGCCAAGAAAAACCAAAATCCAAAAATCACCCTAGACAAGGATCACCCCAAATAAAAAAACAGTGCATCACTTTTTATCAGCTCACCCGAGTCAAAGAAGGAAAAGAATCATAAAACAAAAAAAAAGAAGAAAAAAAAGGGGAAAAGAGAAAATAAAAAAAAGGGGATTCAAAAATGAAAATCCCAAAACAAAAGAAAATACAAAAGAAATGTGAGTGGTGAGCTGGTACATGTTACCACAAAACACAAGAGATCTTTGTCTAAATAAACCTTCAAACACTTCATCATTCCAACACCTGATTCCATAAACCTTCAAACACTTCCTTTGGCCTCAACATCAAACCCCTTAGTCATTCTACCATGAGACACGAATTTGCTTTAACAGAGCCCAAACAAGCCCAATAACCATCTTCCTCATAGACCATTAACCGTCAATCAACGCCAAACAAAACTCATCCTCCCTTTAGCCTCAAACACTTCATTAAGCCTAACCCTCTTTCCTCCACAAAACACCACAATCCCGAAAAGTCCATTCCGATCAATGACCGGTTGCTTTTGTTCACTCGAATTCTAATCTTAGGACGAACAAGCTTATCTATGTACAATGTGTTTGCTCAAAAGAAAAACAAACGATCAAAAAAAAGAAAGCTGATCAAGAAAGAATAAACCCTCAGAAAAAAGAGAACTGAGGAAACAAAAACGAACAGTCAGAAAAAAGAAAGCTGACAAAATAAAAAAGAGGGACTTGCACTCCAAAACACATTCAAGATGCATTAAAACAAGGTTTAGTGATCACCAGGTAAGGATTCTTTCGCACCAAAAGTCAAGACATCAGTAGAGAATCAAAGATTTGCACTGAGAATACCACTCAGACCCAAAAGTTGGGGCATTCTCTTCACCACCCACACACCCTAGTCTTGGGAAATTCTGTTCAATGCCCATCCCATGTCACTCCAGTTGTCAATGTCATTCCAAAGTGGGGCAAGTGCATTCCCATTCCTTCACCTCATTCATTCCCATAAAAACCTCACCGGGGCAATCTCTCAACTCACTATCCTAAACAAGGCCTTGTCATTCTAATTGGGGCAGCTTTGTCCTTGTTATGACTGGGGCAACGTCAAACTTTATGGGTTGAGACAAAATCTCTTTTGATCCACCTTCCCTTTCAAAAGCCAAAGCATTCCCAATTCATCACCTTCTACGCCCCTAGTTGTTGTCACCACTAGACAGGGGCAAATTATTCAAAGACCTGAATTGGGGCAATCTTGTATCTCTTGGTCCCTCATAAGCTTCGGCAATAACCATGTCTGTCATTCCTTCACTTGCCATAAATGTCCATGCCCTAAACCAATTCCAAGTTAACTGACTCATTCATTCACATTTGCACTCCTATGCATGCTTACTAGATAATGCTTCAAAGGAGAGAACACAAGTTGTTTACGTGATATCTAAAATTCAGTCATCATGGAAAGAAAGAGAAAACAAGTGAGTTTGTTTGTAAATAAAAACCTTGAGAACACCAGAGTTTGAATCAAATTCAATTTTTCAACAGAATGGTCAATAATCATCTCAATTCCTTGCATTCGGAGTCTCGCATCTCATCATCTCAAAAAATGTTTACCTCATGCATCTAGGCATTATAGCATATGCATCAAAGCATTACATTTGCATCTTCACATTTTGTGCATTCATCACATAGTAAAAAGAAGAAAACGTTCCACATCAGTCGCACCATATTAATACTTGCATAGAAGAAAATAGTAAAGAAGAAAAAGCAGAAATCTTTTCTTTGCATTGGCATCATATTCGCACTTCATAAAAAAGGAAAAGAACAAAATCATTGCATCATTAGAGCATTACATTTTGCATCAGATATTCCATAGAAAAAGCAAAGAAAGCAAAAAGAAAACAAAGAAAAGAAACCACAAAAGCAACACAAAAACATTCCCTGTCATCCAGCATTCCATATCATTCATCATTTCACAAGCATTCCTTTGTCATTCAATCATCAAACATTAAAGCAGTGCATACGCATCATATTAATGTTAGCATTTCCATAAAAGAAAAAAGAACAAGAATCATTGCATCAAACATCAGAGCATTGCATCATATTAATGTTTGCATTTCATAGAAGAAGCAAAAAGAAATAAACAGAAGTTAGAACAGGAGCATTTCATTCATCAAAGCATCAATCACCGCATACATTTGTATCAAACATCAAAGCAATACAGTTGCATCACATTAATACTTGCATCTCATAGAAGAAAAGAAAGCTAGAACATCCCATGCCATTCATCATTTTATGTTATTCATCATTTTTCCCAAAAAAAAAAGGGGGGAAGAGAAATTTTCCTTTGCATCAAATACATGAGCTTTGCATTCGCATTCTTAAGAGAGCAAAAAGAGAAGCTAAAAGAGAGAAAAGAAAAGAGCCAAGAGAGCAACAAAAAGAAAAGAAAAGAAAGAAAAAGAAAGAAGAGAAGCTAGAGAAAGAGAAAAAGACATATAAGAACAGGAGAAAATCATGCATTCATCAGTCATAAGCAAAAGAAAAAAGAAAAATCATGCATTGCGTACAGACAAGAGAAGAAAAGGAAAATCATTACATTCATCAAGCATATAAGAACAGTAGAAAATCATGCATTCATAAGCAAAAGAAAAAGAAAATCATGCATTGCATACAGACAAGAGAAAAAAAGGAAAATCATTGCATTCATCAAGCATATAGGAACAGTAGAAGATCATGCATTCATCCGACATAGACAAAGGAAATAAGAAACTCATCATTCATCATAAGAAAAAAACAGCAATCATGGCATTTGCATTGCATGCATTTGTTCATTTTCAGCTACAGGTACAAAGAGAGGATGAGCACTTCGGTGTTAGCCCTCGCCCCCAGATTCCAGAAAATGTTCCCCCAAGTTGGGAGTTCAGAAAAAAAGAAAAAAAAAGAAAAGAGAGAAATAGAAAAGAAAGAGAGCGCTCAAGCGCGCATTGCGGATCGGAGCACAGAGATCATCGCTCCCTTCTGCCCAGGTCTCACATCGTGTACGAGCAACGCGATGGACCGCAGCCCCATGTGAGGTTCAACGGAATAGTTGTATCGGCCTAAGATACAGTGGACGCCGTGCATTGATCAGTATATCAGTTCCGGAGCTGATAACGACCCCCCCGGTCGCTCGAAAAGGCCAACAGGAAGCGTGCTCCTCAAAGCCACGTGCAAACTCGGATTCGTCAAGAGTTCGTTTAAGGATTACAGGTTTTTAGGCAGTCTGGGCAATTTACCGCTTTCTGCACGCCAAGTGCCCATTTTACTTTTCTGTCTGCACGCCAAGTGCCCATTTTACTTTTCTGTCTGCACGCCAAGTGCCCATTTTACTTTTCTGTTTGCACGCCAAGTGCCCATTTTACTTTTCTGTCTGCACGCCAAGTGCCCATTTTACTTTTCTGTCTGCACGCCAAGTGCCCATTTCACTTTTCTGTCTGCACGCCAAGTGCCCATTTTACCTTTCAGTCCGCACGTCAGTGTTCATTTACTATTTTCGCACCAACACAAAAGTGTCTATCTTTCCAAAAAAAAAACAAAAAAAAAAAGAAGAAAGAAAATTCGGATTTCTCCAAATGGACAAAATTGGTATAATTTCTGAATTCTTTATTTCTATTTTACCTTCGAAATATGTCTCGCGCAATTCATATTTCTTGGTAAAATCCAAATAAAGAGAGGCAGCTGTCATACCCCAATTTTGTCCGGCTTAGGTCCAAACCCTAACTTTCAACACAAAAATTACATAGTAGATTTAATTTATTTTTCTTGTTACAATATCTTTAATTAAAAAAACGAAAATAAAAAATAAAATAGATAAGAAATAATACAAATTACAAAAGAAAATAAAAAAGGGGAGGTGCAATAAAAGATTATTATTACAAAAAAGGAGAATGTCCATGTACATGACTTGGCCCAAGAATGCCAAAGTTACAAAAATACAAAAATAAACCAAGTACCCAAAACTTTTTTCTACTTTTTGCGAAGGCAATTTCTCTCTCTTCGGACATCATTTCGACGATCCAAACGGTAGAAGTGAAGATGGATGTCTCATGAACCTGGTGTCAAAAAACAACGATGATCCAACGGTTAACGAATCCGAAATCGCATTGTCAATATGGCTGGTTTGAGAAAAACGAAAATTGCTTTTTATGTTGTTTTAGTCCCACATTGCTTGGGAGAAACAAGAACTACCTAGCCTTTGGCTATAAAAGAGATGTAGATGCAAAGGCTATGAACATGGGTGATTGATGGGGTAAGTGATCTTTTGGGCTAGCATTTGCAGTCCATTAGATTAAAAGCCTGTCTTTAATTCTTTTGGACTAGCTTTTGCAGTCCGTTAGATTGAAAGCCCGTCTTTAGTTATTTTTGGGATGGTCGTTGAGGTCCTTTACTTGGTGGTTTTCGGGTGAAAACGGACCAGATAGGAGTCCGGTTCGCGGTTGATATGGTCAGATTGCTCGGTCCGTTTCGGCGTTGATCGCATTGATCAGCTGGAGGTTAGTTTTGCATTTATTTATTTAATTTATTTATTTATTTTTGTATATATTTATTTATTATGTATACTGTTTATTTATGTACATACTTATTTATTATTTATATTGTTTATTTATCTATGTAAATAATTATTTATTATTTATTCATTTATATTTTCACTAAATCAAAAACTTTGTTAGTAGTCTTGCGAAGCCTTTGCTTGCATGATTATTAACAATGGAGTGCTAATGGTGGTCACTTGGAGCCTTTGCTCAATTGATCATCATGAAAGCTCAATTCTCACAATTAAACAAGATAAAAAACAAAAACCGTTTTCCAAACACAGAAGAACTACGTAGCTTTGAATTCTCCATCGCACCGGGAGATACGTAGGAGCGGGTCACATCCTGTCAAGCATAACAAATAAAAATCATTTTCACAATAAGTTTTCAAGCAATTATTTTCAAAAGAACCTAGAACTACGTCGCCTTTGATTCTCCACCCGGAGATACGTAGGAGCAGGGCCACGCCCCCGTCAAGCGCAAAAATAAACAATTTCTAAAATTAAAGAATATACAAACAGATCTCCTTCATTTCAAAAGCAAAAATCTTATTTTCAAAGTAGGGGATTAAGTCGGTCGTACGGCCGGGTTAATCATCATTTTAAGATAAGTGAACTGTGGTCCCTCAGAGCCCCATCGCTCCTTCAGCCCTCAGTGGCCCTTCAGAGCCCCAGTGCTCCTTCAGACCCCCAGTGGTCCTCCAACACAGATCACACAGTCCTAAAACCCCTACATTAAAAAACACCAACCTACAAACATTTTCTACAAAGAAGAACTACGTAGCTTTGAGTTCTCCATCGCACCGGGAGATACGTAGGAGCGGGCCATGTCCCGTCAAGCGTTTTTTCTAAAAAACCACTTTTCCCCCTTTTTTTCATAATAAATAAAGATTTTCATAAAGAGTTTTTTCAATGAGAAGTAGAGAGGCAAAATTAAGTATTTTCAAGTCAATACACTAAAAACCACACATTTAATTAAAGGTTCCCTCTCAGTAGAGAGGACGTGTGGGGTGCTAACACCTTCCCTGCGCGTAACCGACCCCCGAACCCTATTCTCTAGTTTCGCAAGACCAATCGCTTTCCAAAAAAGGTTTTCCTAATATTTTCCTTAATAAATATTGGTGGCGGCTTCATTGTCTTAAGAAAAGTTGTGAACGAGGAAGGTTCTCCCTCGGGGACTTTTTCGGGCGCAACAGTTATCTCATAGTTTCAATTGATTATTTGAGTTGATTAGTAGATTATTGCAGTTATCCCGTATTTTTATATTAGATTATTTGAGTTGATTAGTATAATATAGTAGATTATTGGAGTTATCACGTGTTTTTTTAGATAGTAGTTTTATAGTAGTTTTTCAAAATTATAATTATCAATGGTAAATATTAATTATAAATTGTCAAAAAAAATTATAAATATCAATGGTAAATATGAATCCCGTGTTTTTTTATATATCACTGCAGTTATCCCGTGTTTTTTATTTATCAGTGCAGTTATCTCGTAGTTTCAATTGATTATTTTAGTTGATTAGTAGATTATAGTAGATAATAAAAGTTAGATATTAGATTATCAATAAGAGATATTTGTTTTAAATATTAATTACTAATTTAAATAGTCATTAAGTCTTCTTGTTTTTTAGATAGTAGGTTTATAGTAGTAGTCTTCAAAATTTTTAATTAAATTAGTGTTTGTATAAATTTAGAAATTTAGTTAAAAGAATTAAAGTGAAGTGATAAGAGAAAGAGAATAATTATTTATGGGAAAAGTAAAGTAAAAAGAAAAAAAAAGGAAGAAAGGGAGTGTAAAAGAAATGTGAAAATGAGGAAAGAGAGTGTAAGAAGAAAGAGAAAAAAGGAAGAAAGAAAGTGTAAGAGAAAAGTGAAAAGTAAGAAAGAGAGTGTAAGAATAAAGAGAAAAAAAAAAAGAAATAGAGTGTAATAACATTTTTACCCTAAAAAATTTGAGGTGTCATTTAGATAGAATGGGGGTATTGGTAAAATCATATGTGGTGAATTTGTATAAATCTATAGTAGATAAATATGCAGCATGGGAAACTGCCCATTTTACCTCCTGCTGTCAATTTCCCCTTCTTTTATGTATTTACTAGGGTTAAGCCCGTGCGTTGCACGGGTTTGATTAAAATATTTTATTTCTATCTTATTATAATATTGTTTAATTTTATTAAAATGTTTAAACTTTTTTGTACGTAATTTGATGAATGTTGTTTAATGGTTATAAAATTTAATTGTATCATTGCATAACATATATTTATTGGTAAATATGTTGTATTAATAATGAATATGTGACATTCTATTTAGTATCCAACATTGTAAGGTGTTATTGAAATTTGAGTTTAAAAGCAAAAAAATTTGTTTTAATATTTATTTGGATTTGAAAGTTGTTTATAAGAATTATTGTATGTATGTGATAACATTTTAAAGTGCCACTGGAATTTGAGTTTAGAAATACTATAAAAAAGGAATTTGAGTTTAAAAGAAAAAATGTTAGTTTTAATATTGATTTGGATTTTAAAGTTGTTTATTAGAATTATTTTATGTATGTAACATATTATTTTATATGTTGCTCAAAATCTATGTTTGTATATAAAACTTTTTATAATATGAAGAGTAGTTGTTTGGATCAAAAATATAAAACAAAACTTAATGGATTAGAACATATTTATTGAACCAAAAATAGGTTATCTGATATGTTGAATTACTTAATGCCTATAACTTTACAACGATTTGTTGTCTCCATTGCATGATTCACTAATTGATCAAAATGTATCTTTCTGCCTCTTTGTTTACTTCAAAATTGCCAAGAACATGAAATCCTTTACCATTTATGCTCCTTGTTTTTCATTATGAATTTTTTTGTCAAAACCTCCCCCCTCTTCATCTAAAATTGTCTCCTTTAAATAGCTACTTTTTACTATAAATG